>SJJU01003452.1:0-24650 GCA_012932125.1 Conopomorpha cramerella
GTGTCACTTTGTACATCTTGGCCAACTTCTCTCTGATCTCCGTCTTGCTGACGGTGGGTTTGCCGGGATGGAGGACATCCACGACCATTTGTTTCCTGGCCAACAACCTGCAAAATCACAAAACGTTGTAACATAACCTGTCATGGTGCGACAATGTGTTTCAGTCGGAAATACACTATTTTACGCTTAGAATTTATATATTCATGGATTTACCTGTTGGTCATGAATTTGCGGGTGCGAACTGTGGCGGTTCCTTCCGTCATTTTAGCTTATTTTAGAGATTTCGGCGTAAATCACGCACGTGTCCCGAACAACTTTGTCGAGAAAAAGAACGAGTTGGAGTTGCCAATTTATAAATGCCACCAGTTTAAAACGAAACGCAGCAGCAGTCGTTGTTTGTACTTGCCTTGCAAAAACTAAACGTTTTGTTATAAGAATCTGTCGAAAAAAATATGATAACTATGAAAATAGAATGTAACTTTTTTTGAAATCATTTGTGGATATGATATTCAGTGGCCCGTGATATCGTTATTATTAAAAACTGTATTCAAAGTTTAATCTTATAAGTTTTTCCCTGATGGCAACATTTTTTTTTTTTACTTCTTGATGAAGGATCATTATGTGTTTTGGCCATTAAGTTTTCTTCGTATGAATATGCAACGAAATAAAATATTATGTACATATAAAAGGGAATACTGATGGGATGTTACTCAGACCTAAAACAAATAGACTTGAAATCCTAAACTGACGTTTATAATAAAACGAGACAACGATATTAAAAACATGCAGGAGTGAAAGAGTAAGAGACAGTATTTTCTGTCCCTTACTGCGTATCAGGGTAAACCTGAATCCAAACTGTCAAATTAGTAGTAAATGTGATAGTTTGGATTCAGAAGTACATCATTATCCATACATTTTGGTGGAAAAGAGACAGTCTGAGGGTAATACGCGGCTTGCAAGTCTAGTTGTGCCTAAGGAATGAAATAGTTGCATATTATCTTTCTTTTCCCCACTATCTTTGACAGATTTATTTTTTAAGAAAACTCAATATGAAGTTTGTAGACTCCGTTAAACGTGAAACGGAGTCTCCTCGTTTCCATACTTTCAGTATGGTAGCCACGGGACTTCTTTTGTGATACGGAGTCTAAGTTATTTACAATAATCTCAGACCACACACAACTAGACTTGCAAGCCGCGGTGTACCCTCAGTCTTTCTCTTTGTAAGTAATATGTATGGAACTTGGATATACTTTTGGATCCAAACTTTGGTAGTAAAAGTGACAGTTTGGATCCCTGCTACACCGTAAGGGACAGAAGATAAATATATTTTGCTCTTTCACTCCTTCATGGTTAACATATCGTTCTCTCGTTTTACTCTAAACGTCAGCAGGCCTAGCAAAGCGCGTCAAGAAAGACAAGACATAAAACAAATGCGCGCTGTGATTGGCTGCTATGTCACACATTGTGCAACTAAGCTTGTTTCATTCAACCAATCGCAGTGCCTGCTATGTCTTGTCATGTCTTCCTGCCTGCAGTTTCGAATGACAAGTCTATAAACTTTAGTATAAAGTATATTTTTTTATAGTTGTTTTGGTCTGAGACAATAATGTTAATCTGGACTCTGGACTGATCAGCTGGGTCGATAGGTACCGTCAGGTATTGGACGTGCGTAACCATAGAAATAGAATAAGCGTAGCGGCGCGATAGTCTATGTGCTTCAGCTATGTGCGTAACAGTTTTGTCACAGAGTTTCGCACCAAAATAATCATAAACCAACGAAGGGAGATATGTTGTAGGAGAATAAAGAAATTACATTGAATACCTACTCATCGCTCACACGCCAATAGATCCTTGTCGGAGCCTAAAGAGTGATTGCAACACTAACAACTGGGGCCGTGTGTTTGTAGGAATGATTCGGCAGGAGCGAAACACTACATAGGTATCTGTTTTTTTAGGGAACCCATCCCGGTCTCTCCTTCTTTGCCATCATCTGGGGACAGTACGAGACCACAGCGCGCTGCCGTTCCACCACAGGGATTGTTATTAGGTGACACAACCCCCAGTCCTCGTATTGCCGCCGCCGTCGCCTTTTACGACGACTAGACGGTAGGGGGTGCACCGTAGCCCGGGTCTACGGGGCTGATGGCAGTACCTACCTACATAACTAATTTATTTTCATTACGAGCGCTCCACAATACTAAAACGATAATAGCCGGAAACATTCATTTAGAAAATGAATACCTACGTTTCGTCTACCTACCCATTTTATCGCTTCCCGCGCAAAACACCATAAAGTGCTTTAATTCGATTTAAGAATTAGGTACCTATGTTAGCTTACAAAAACGGTCTTCAAAGATGTTCAACTAAACGTTCGACCTAATGCTGCCTCCCTACTACAAAACCATTGTTTTGCTACACTAGTTGACTGAATATTTTGACGTCACATTCATGCAATAGGCTCGTTGAACCTAGACGTTTATTGCAACTTGGTTATGTCGGGGGGTCGCGATATACTGGGGACTGGGGTCAACCCTCCCCTCGCGGCGCCCGCCGCACTGCCCTCATCCATCGATCTATACTCTTGACGGCACTGTATGTTAAAAAACCATCTGGTTAGGACGTGTTAACTGTATAATTGTGAATATTTTATCAATTCCGTTGCTAAGAGATAAAACAACAGAGAATAAAAGCGGGGTATGTAACAGCGCCTTATTTTTTGGTTTTGGCAAAGTGTTCCTATTTACGTAAAGATATTTTTTACAAGTAGTTTCCCGGTGCCTTATCCGTTATATTGTGAAGCACTTAAATTAAGATGCCCAGTAATGGATTGTGTAAACCACTAGGTATTTTAGGTAAATATTTAGTATCACGAAAGAAGCCACACCTTAGAAAACCTTTGCGGAGGAAACTGTACGTTGAAGACATCGAGTAAGCTAATAGAGGTGCAATTTTGTAGGTTCATTTTAGTGGTAGTGGTTAACGAGGTAACTATGTGTGAAATAATAAATAGAAGAGTAATACCTATTTATTTACATATTAAGCCTACCTAAACTTGCTTTTGTAGACGAGATAGGTAGATAGGTACCTATGTACCTCTAATTAAAAAGTGAAATTTTTGACAGGTATAAGATTTAGGTAGATACCTACCTAGCACATGTTTGATATATAGCCTATAATATGAAAATTAATAGGTTATTCATCACTATTCACTATCATCAAGTCAGCCCATTGAGGTTCAAATTTAGTTATTACTCCATTTCATAGTCTACTGTAATATAATAGGTAGATAATATGAATATTATGTAGACAAAACTAGCCTAAATGTCGATTCCTAGCTTTTCACGGACTCGATTACAGACATAATAGAACAGACGTCTCCAGACTTCCTGGCTCCTACTACGTATTGATTTTCTAATACTGGAGTCTTAGCTACCTACTTGTCATGCCGGTCATAACCATCTATTGCCAAAGGGGTGATGTATATTTAGTTGTTTGTGTTTATCTTGCTTGATCGCAACGGTGCCGGTGTTGATATGAAAACAACTGTTTACGTACACACCTAGCTAAATCTAGGCATACATACATAACATATACCTACTTTGTTTTCAACTAATTCTATTATCTTCCAAAGCTTTCTTCTGACTGGTGTCATTAGTTCTCTTACATTATGAATACATATCTACTTTGAGCGAGCGATAGTTTGAATCGATAGATAGGTTATAAGTAATTAACTACCCTTGTGATAGATGGATCATATATTGGTTGGCTTTGGAACAATAACCCAAACCTTCTAAAGGAGTAACCAAAATGTTTATTGTTACAGGCTTTATTTTACTGCACAACGAGAAGGTATTTCGGCCAAGGTAGTTCACTACCTGCGATAATTACTGTCCAAAGAATTGGCGCGATCTTCGCGCCAAACCATCGAAAGACGCCCGTATGGGCGCCGCCCCCGACATCGACCAACTGAGACACCTCTTAATGGTACCTGGACAGAACAAACCGAACACCCTAAAATTGAATAGCGCGGCTAGACAAGCCTCCCGCTACTCCGCCCGAGACCCAAGGTTAAGATCACAAATAAACGTGTAGACGCAGAGGTATACACACAGAAAATGGACAACAAAGTTATTAAAAATAGTAGAACGTCTTCCCGACGACAGCTCGTCAGAGAGAAAGCTATAACTGATATGCTGTCCGATTCTACATCAGGAATCGATAAGGGTGAAGCGGAAGAAGATACGACCGCTGGTTCGTGTTCTCAACCAAGCTCGAGCCCCGACAAAGAAACGCATGATAATCCTAAACCTGAGTCGGAAGAAGGAGGAGAATTAGTTGGGATAACTATGAACAATGTCAGTATCAATGAAACTCCCGCCAATGACGGTGTCAAGTTTGCGATGGAAGACACAGATAGCATTTATTCCAGTAAAGAGGAAGACAAACCTAACATACCTGATGGCGGTTGGGGCTGGGTGGTCGTACTTTCTTCGTTTGTGATATCCATGATAGCCGATGGCATAAGCTTTTCTTTTGGCTTACTCTACATTGAGTTTTTGGACGAGTTCAAATCAAGTAAATCTACCACTGCTTGGATTGGTAGTTTGTTCATAGCGGTTCCTTTACTTTCTGGGCCAGTAATGAGCGCTTTAGTTGATAGGTATGGCTGTAGAAGCATGACAATCTTGGGAGGTCTTATCTCTACATTGGGCTTCGTATTAGCATCAATTTCTACTTCCTTAGAAATGATGATGCTAACATTTGGCGTTATCGCAGGATTGGGTCTCGGGTTGGTGTATGTCACGGCCGTTGTGTCCATTGCTTATTGGTTTGACAAAAGAAGAACGTTAGCCACCGGATTAGGAGCCTGTGGTACTGGAGTTGGGACTTTTATCTACGCTCCCATGACACAGTACTTTATCGAAGAATATGGCTGGAGAGGCACCATACTTCTTCTTTCTGGAACATTACTAAATCTGTGCGTCTGTGGCACTGTTATGAGAGATCCGGAATGGTGGATACTTGAACAGAAGAAACAATCGGATTGCAATCGGTCCAGAAATTCTAGTTCAGTATCCATATCAGGAAAATCTGGAGGTGGTGAATCTATTTATCCAGGGATCGAGGAATTGCGCTTGCTAATGAAGAGCGGTCAACCACCAGACTATATCCTCACACAACTCGCTACATCGATAATTAATGCTGAAAACTTAGAGTCAACAACTCTAATGAATGCTAATATAAAAAGTAAAGGAAATTCTCTTGTACAGTTGCCGACATTTCTGAAACAAAGTGAAAAGGTAATCTTTCAAGTACTAAATATGTACGCATAACAGACGTTAAGATATTGTTTCTCTGTAGGTATAAGAGAAATAATCACAATGTTAACTTTTATTCTATTTTTTAATTTCAGGTACCATTGGAGGTGCTGGAAGGTCTTATGTCAAATAAGCGTCTTTACAACATAATTTTAGTGAACTACCCCTCTCTGCTGAATAATTTCAGAAGCACGTCTGAACAGAATTTACCAACAGAAGGTATAGAATCACCACACTCACAGCAACCGGTTGTCTCTGTCAAACTTCAGCCATTAACCCGAGACACAAGCTTCGAAAACGAGGAAGTCACTGAAGTACTATTACCAGATAAAAAAGACACCAATACGACAAAAATCATCAAGAAACAAGATAGCAAAGGCGAGAAGCGGGAATGGTTAAAGAAACAATTTTCGGTAAACTATCATTACCTGAAGGATCTGCGTATGACGAAGAATACAATCATGCATAGAAACGCCATGCTAAATATATCCAAGTATAGATTGAGGGCATCGTCTTGTCCAAATATTTACAAAAACTCCATGATCACTATCGCTGACAAAGAAGAGGTGAGTTACTAAAAGTTGTTTAAATTCGTTTTTAAATATGCTCTCTCAGTTCACAAGCTGTTTGTTTGGTTACTACGGACTTTATTTCTTCAAATATTTGCAGTTTGTCTATTAAACCCTCAACGTCATCGGGCTGAACGAAACCTTAGAATTTATTACAATCTACAAAGGCTATGTTTTACGCCATAAAAGGGTCACACAAATGTAATAGGTAGTAGGTACGCAGGTTTTCGCACCTTATTTCTTTCTATCTATCTACCTCTTGCTAACTGTTTACACTGTTACTACTGAGTAGCCATGCCGTAAGAAAGAAGAAAAATGTAAAACTGAAACTAAATGCATTTCCTTTTTCTTATGCTACAGAAATGGTACAGCTCTTGCTTGAGCTGCTTCGCGGAGCTTCTCGACGTGTCCCTATTCTTGGAGTGGCATTTCTTTCTCCTATGCTTTGGGACCATCATTCTCTTCATTTGGTTCATAGTGCCTTACTTCTACCTCGCCGAGCACATGATCAGCATGGGCTACACTGAGGATGACGGTGCTACCATGTTGAGTTTGATTGGCATCACTAATACTATTGGAATGGTGAGTGGAATCTTATATTATCATGATCTGTTACACAAATGCTAATTTTCAAGGTGTGTGTGTGTGTGTGCACCATCGTAAACCACATCGCTGCTTAACATCAAGCAGGATGGAGCTCAAACGCTTGTTCATGTTGAAAAGGAAAAGAAAAAAAGCTTTTGTATAGGTATGTATGTACCCGTGTCCTACTTCTACCTAATACTGAATTACGGGATAAATTACGCCCATGTGTATGCCCATGCATTACGATGTGTCTACTTATAAGCTATATCAGTCCAGTAGTTTTCGCGTAAAAGAGTAATAAACAACGAAACACAATATTAGGATATCAAAACTATCAAAACTAGTCCGAATCCTAAATTATAAATATTATAGATATAGACCTATTATGTATTTTTTCTTATAATCAGAGTTTTCGAATGTGCGACAAGTCGAATTTGCAATAACGGAAACTATAAGAAAGATATGAACTTCAAGTCGACATTTAAAAAACTTTTCTATTGATATTGAAGGAGAGTAATAAACATAATTAATAACAAAATTTTTGAAAAAAATATTTTGCAGTGAATTGCGACTAAGTTGCGGAACATATTCGTTCTGTTTTATGGTACTCGTGTAGTCGAAAACGTCAACTAGCGTTTGTTAACAAACTTTGTTATGTATGATTGACTTTGGTACGGACGAAATATTTTTGTAATTGGTGCCGAAAAGTATAACTTCCACCACTACGGGGCAGCTAATTTTGTAGACTCAATCCTTTAAAATCGATTCATTGGCCTTATAATTATGTTATCTAATATACCTACTGTTGACGTAAACTATACTTATTGGATTAGCTAATTATAGTTAGGTACAGAATGCCGAAATACGTTTACAGAAAATCTAATTATCTGATTCACTTTTCGTGGAGAAACAATAGACCTCCGCAATCGGCCAATCACAGCTCGTGAGACATGATTACGTAGTCAAATTATTGTATTAGACGTTGGTTTTTGGTAAACAATCGCGAATGAGACTAGGTAAATGTCCCAGTGCAGTGCTGGACACAGAAACAATAGTTGACATAATAAGTTAGTTTTACATTCTGTAATTTTACAATGATATTGTAAAGTGACATTTATTTTCAGAGGCCTAACTACAGCACAGTAGACGAATATAGGCTGATGCGGATGTTGATGATTTAATTCCGTATAAGCAGGGGGTGTTTTTTTTAAATTCGTTAAGGCAAGTCTTTGATCACCATCCTGCCTGGGGTTAAGCAGGGATATGGTCGACGATGATTAACTACTCTATTCACCCTTGATTTGAAGACGTACAGACTGTACTGCATAGGGAACACAGCTAACGGGTGTCCTGTTGACTACTTGTTCGTTCTGCGTCCAGCATTTTAATAAATGCCTACTCACATATATTTTTTGCATTATTCCTATTGCCAATGACGTAAGCAATTCAGCCATAGATTGGTGCACTGCATAACACTCAGGTATTGTATAACGTCTGGGAACCAGCTGACTGGGGTTACGTTAGCGTCCTGTTTGTCAGACTTTTACGTAAATAGATGAAGTTTCATATGGCGTCTGCCAGGTTTTGGATTCAGTGCCAATTCCCCCACATGTGGCGCGTGAATCTCTAAATCCGTAACTGACCGAATGTCCATTTGATTTGTGGTGTTGTTATTGTCTTTGTATTGAAAGGTGGAGGTGAGAACACAATGTACCTACCTACATAGTTAGAAGAGAAAGTCTTAGTTTATCCTTTATAGGAAATGGGTGTTGGACTTAAACTTATTGAGTATTGACTTCATAGACCCGTATTCTGAATCAATAAGCAGCAGGTAGTAGTGGCTCATGCTGTTCCGGGGGCCCCGGCAATAACGCGGGAAGCGGTCACCGTGGGGTTTTAGTGGGTAACCCCGCCGCTATCCCTGTTAGCGGTGGGGTATCCATACCGGATTTCCCCACGATAAAAAAAGGTACACCAGCGTCACATGACCGTAGTTTGTCTCTTTTACACAAATACGCTTAGAGCAGAACAAATGCTAGGTAGGATAGGAAGGTACCTACTTGAGGATAGATCTGTGCTTGAGCGGAGTTTCAGAATACCGGTTATAATATCTGCAGCTGGGATGGCTGGTATGGGGATGACAATATATCCATATGCAAATATTATAGGTATTATCTTTATTTAGGGTGACTTACAGCTATAACATACACATAGACAGCAAATATTAGACAGAAAAGTAATAACAAGTCACCACATTAGGTAAATCGGATCGTGAAAATTTTACTTTGCTTACTCAACTTAGTTATTAAGTTGTTTCAAAATTGCATCATTACTGTATGTTTTATGTTCATAAAAAATCGAATGAATGTTTACATAATATTTTACAAAACAAGCAAGGTAGTTTTTTTATCACTATGAACAAGCGTTTGACCACCAACCTGCCTGATGTTAAGCAGCGATGTGGTCTACGATGGAGCACACTTGTTCATTAGGTACCTATTCACCCGCGACTTGAAGACCTTCAGACTGTACTACTAGTTTTTCTCAAATAACCAATGTATATCAAATTTGAAATGGAATTATTAAAATGGAACTCCGTTTTTTGCTGGTTATCAATAATGCAAGATTTCATGTTCATCGTTTTCTAAATATAGGTAAAACAAAATTTATCAAACGTTTTAGTTAAACCATCTTTCTTTCGTTCCCATTATAAAATTTATCCATGACATCGAAGAAAAGCCTTAATAAATATCTAATACATTTATACTCGTACAATATGACAGACAAGCGCAACTTTCAATACTGAGACTTAAAGGCAAATTTATACAATATGATAATATAGGATCTAGGTATTGGTGTCGCATAGTAGGTATTAGATTAGAAATTTAGCACCTAAGAATTACTTAGGTATTAGATTTATGTAGCCGTCGTATATTTGTTTCCCTATTACCCACGGAAATCCCAGTACTATAAATGGCCAGTTGTATTTTTATTACTGGTATATTTCCATTTCTGTAATCCTTCCTCATTTGATTTATGATACTTACCTCGATTAACTTCTTTCTATTCTGTTAAGACAATATATAGACATACAAATTTATGACGTGCGTATGCAATGTTAAATACATATATGTAGGTAAATATACATACTCCTGCCGAAGTTCCTGATATATAATGTATAGAGGTGTCTTAAAACACGAATAGCGATCTAAATAATATTCGGGATTTTAAAGGAATGAAGTTGAGCTACTTGTCACAAATACTATTTGTCTATCTAAACTCTAATTGTATTTAAATCACCTTCCCCGTGTCTGTGACCATCCGAATAGAGGCGAAGCAAAAATTATTTACCTAGATAAATTGGTCATAGGTATTTAAAATACCGAAGTCACAATGCCGACGGGAAGTGGTAAGTAAGCAAGCTACGCCATTTCCGTCTACAGTCCTAATATAAACACACTTATAGGTAAATATGAGCCTAGTCTCCGCCTGTTATTCTAACAAGGGTTAGGCAGGAGTAGCTACCTATGCTACTAATATTATAAACGCGAAACTTTGGTTGGTTAATTGGATGGATGTTTGGATGAATGTGAATACTCTCTCACGCGAAAACTACTGAACAGATTTCAATGAACATTTTACAATACTATTTGCGAGAAGCCGAAAACAGATCACAGTGGCGTGCAATTGGAGAGGCCTATGTCCAGCAGTGGACAAGTATGGGCTGATGATGATTATGACTGTATTTTAATGTATTTTTTTCCGAAATACCCCCACTATAAACTGATAAACTGTGCGTAACAGTGCGGGGATACAGCTAGTCATGCATCAATATCATAAACCTGTGAACAAATTTTTTTATGCACATTTCCTTACGATATTTTTGCTTACCATATAGGACAGCTATATAAATATGTTGGAACATACATACGATTAAATTACATTGTTACATTGGTACTGAAATCAGATCCCTTATGCAATAGCCAACGACACCTTTACCCTCACAAATCTGACTAATTAATCCCAAAGCGGGGTAGGCAGAGGCCCTTGCTAAAGCGTATATACGTTTGGTGAACTGTGGGCATTTCACAGTTCACCAAACGTATTTAACCCAACGTGACAGGGGGTGACATCGCCGTTATAGGGTTCACACACCTTGCGGTTTTCATCACGATGTTGTCCTTCACCGTGTGAGCATTTCGTTGCGTACATAGGCTCTGAAAAAGAGTCCCATTGGTACACGTCGAGTAGCCGGACTCGAACCTGCGACCTCCCGGTTACAAGTCAAAGATCCGACCAACTGGACCACAGACGCTCCTAACATGACATGTATCAAACTATATCATGACAAAAACTTGTAATTCGTCAGCTTAGAACTAAATCGGTACGTCTTCGGATCAGAAAAATAATTATTCTGTATTTGGTCATTATTACCAAATACAGTCCATTCGACTATGTATTTGGTAATAACTAATCCCATGACGCCTTTAATTCAAGGCCATTATGGGTTTCCATCCAATTAACTCTACGTGTAGGCATGAATATCCCACGCGCGCACTTAGAGCCACATAATATCTCACAAACCAATGTCTTTCAGGTCGGCCTGGGGTGGATCGGCGACCGTCCATGGGTGAACGTCGGGGGCCTGTACTCCGTCTGCCTTGCGCTCTGCGGCACATGCGTTGCTGCAATGCCTATGGCCTGTACCAACTATTGGCTGCTTGGTTTCGTGTCGTGTATCTTCGGGCTACTATTCGCCAGCGCGTTTACGTTTACACCAACGATATTGGTCGAGTTGGTGTCTCTGGACCAGTTCACGTCAGCTTACGGCTTGGTGTTGCTCGCGCAAGGCATTGGGCACCTCATTGGACCGCCGTTGAGTGGTAAGTTTGTTCGTAAAAGTCCTTTGGTAAATCAATTGTACATTGATGTCCTTTAATCGCAAGTGCGGGTTTGGCAATACAAAGAAAGTTCCTACTGTTTACCCGTGATACGTGGCATACATGACGATTCTGAAAAAGAGTGGTACCCAGTATACAGCGTGTAAAAAGACTCCGGGCAATGGTCTTAAAAACGTTGTTGGGCTCGTCCATATGAAACAAAGTTTACTATGGCGAGAATGCGGATAAATTAAAAAAATATTCCTCTGTAATAGATATATTTGCGCGAACTCCAACCAAAGCCTTCCGATGGCAAGTATAAGTAAATGTCAACTAGGCTACAGACGTTCTCTAGGAAAATGTGCCTTATGAAATACTTCTTGTCCAGGAAGAATCAGACCAGACAAATTGCATGTTGTGCTAGCTTGATATCGACATTCTGGTGAACATTCATAAACAACAGAACCGTCAACTCCCTTTTTTCATATTATACTTTTTGCATGTGGTGTTCACCTACGATTAGTCGTACATTTTAATTTATATGTATTAACATCATTTTATCTATGTAAGCATTAATGTAACCTCTGTTGGTGATCCAAATAAATAAATATATTCCATGGAAGAGTTTTCCGTTCCTAAATTAAATAATTCCGTTCGTATTTTTTTTTCAGGTATGATATTCGACGTAACTCAATCCTGGGAGCTGTCGTTCTACCTGTCTGGCGGTTGCCTGATTCTGGCTGCGGGGCTGATAGCCCTCATACCCATGACTGGAAACTTTACTATTTTTCGTAAGAGTAATCCAGAACGTCGCGCTAGTCTTGACATGGCTTAGACTTTACACTAAGAATGAACACGTAGGATCTGAATTAGACACTTTAATAATAGTCATAGGTATATTACAATGCCCGTTTAAAACGACTGATATTCTCAGGATCACGTGGGATTCTTTAAATTCCACAACAATCAATATTTGATTGACTTTATAAACATTCAAAAACAAACAAACCAAAAAAATATTCTAAGACAAATAGAAAATTGAAGTACCTAACTGTTAGTAAACAGTAAAAAAAAAGGAATTTTTGAAGTTAATTTCTATTAAGAAATGAAGCTAAGCGATATTTTAATAAGTTTTTGTAATAAGTCTTCCCACGTTGTTATGTTATGTTGAGTAAGCGAACATTTTTTTTATAATTTATTAAAAATAGAGTTGATAGGTTTAGTCAGCTAAAACTCCATCATTATAAAACGTGGTGCATTCTTAGGTTTGGACTAAGCTTTAGCTGTTTCGGGAAAATGTCAGCATTAGTAGTAGCCAGTACTGAAGATACACCATGATTTGTAATAGAGCTGTATGGTTGCCTTCCATGGTGCATAAGGAAAGGGTTTTCAAGAAGCGTCCTGTCCAGTCTTTAATCTAAATGTAGATGGTACGGGACGTTTCCGCAACTCGACGTCTAAGGCGCCTATTCGTCCTTAGGGCTCCCACATAAAACTACGAATTCGCATCGTAATTCGTATCGCTTCAACAATGCTGTATCGGATTTGTGTGGGAGCCACTAACACAATGAGGAGTTTTCTAAAAAATAAGAAAGATACTATATTATGAGTCATATAGAAGCAAATGCAGCAACATCCATTTTTTTTAAATATGGTAACTAACTAACAGTTTCAAAGTAATTTATATGTTTTATTTTATCAAATATTACGATCGTAGCAAAACCATTAATATTCCATACAAAATATGTTCTATACTCATAATATGTTCTATTCCTAACTGCGTAGTAGGGAATAGTTGAAACCAGACTGTTATTTTGGTAGTAAAAGTGACAGTTTGGATTCAGAAGTACAGTAGTTTGGTGGAAGGGGAGACATATTGAATTTACTACGCGGCTGTCAAGTCTAGTTTTGTCCAAGACTTTATTCTATGTTCGTCTTCGGACTCGCCCTTTCGTGGGATTTTTTTTAAAAAGAAAACCCCTCATTGTTACCAAATTGCAAAGCGTTAAATAGGCTAAAATACACCTTTTTGTTTTAAATGGTGCGAATATTTATGTACTTCCATGAGATTGTTGGAAATGTAGAAACGTTAACGACTGCGGGATGAAAATGTCCAAGTGAGATTTGGCCTTAAGAAATTGTTAAGTTTTGTAGAGATGGATTTCGTTAGAGAATTTGTAGGTTAATTATTGATCCATTTATGTTTTCAATTGACCAAATTGTTACGTGTTAATCCGAAATATCTGATTTGATTCACCAAAAAATCTATAAAATACCTATACACAAATGGGCAGTAAAAAACTAAGTACACGGTGGAGGTAATTTGGGGGTAATTGATTTAATATAATTAACTAAATGTAGCTGTTTGTTCACGATAAGACAATAATACACAAGGAGTAAGATTATAAATGTAATTTATTCCTATAATATCAATATTGTATTGACTAGATTACCTTTGCTTTTTTGTAGTGCTTGCTAGAGGAAATTCTTACTATCACATCACTTCACTTCAGCACATTCTTTAAAACGTATTGACAGTAAATCAAGCATAGTACATTGAAACCTAAAAAAATCTGTTCATTGTGGTTAGATCATTATAAAAACGAACGTTCATATTTTTTTCTCTAAGTTTAACTAAAACGCATGAATTGACATAAAACGTATAATCGTCTTCTTATTGGTTTAATCTGTCTGGAACAACTGATGTATCACGACGCGGGTATGTCCTATTTGTTCTATGGAATAAGTTTATTTCTCCCACATTTTCTAGAAAATGAAAATGACGAACGAATTAATTAGTTTATAACAAAATTTTCTTCAATAACGTCTAGTTCTATATCGTTGATACACCAAATACGAGTTATGCCTGCATCTCCGTAAAATATAGTGAACTTACAAAATATAGTGAACCTGACTTTCGGTAATGAAAGTCACTTGTTCAACACGGTCAACGTGGACCGACGCTTCCGAATTCCGAAAAAACGTATTGTGGTTATAATGGCGTTTGCGAATGGTTAGAGTTAGACCACTGCTACGCAAAAGCCTTCAAAACCTTCCATTGGTGTTAACAATCTGATAAAATAATAAATAAATAAATAGACTTCACGCCTTTTAATCCCAAAGCGGGGTAGACACTTGCTAAGGAAATAAGATAATTTCTAAAAAAGTTCTTACCAAAAAAAGTTGTAGATAAGAATAGAATGCACATAGTAGAGATGAATAGCGTTGGACAATTATAATAGGACTTGACCACTTAGTTAGTATTTACTTAAACCTAAATTTAATATTGAACACGGTGTAAAAAAAAAATCACCCAACACTGCCGAATCTGTATTATATATACGTACAGTTGAATTTTCTTGTATAGGGTATTACGGTAGGGTCGTAGGTATATGTACCCATACCCAATGAATAATCTAGGTATTTGGACTCGCGATCGTATAAGTCAAAGCTGCCACAAGGGGACTTGTAGAATTTTCTTCCACAAGTCCCACTACATTCAAGGGTAGGTCCCTCGCTACGACATAAACACCAGCATTCTTTGGCCTCCTTACAGGGCGTTGAAAAATGTATGTTCTCTAAATAGCTACTGCATTATCTAGTTATGTATAAAATACCTGTTTGATAGCCCTCAGTGGCGTCTTTGTTATACTTAATTTACCTTTATGTTTTCAATAGTTTGGTATTAGTATATTTTTTGCAACATCCTGTTTACTCCATGCTACATTTTAATATTATTGTTATTTACAATGTATGTATGTATTTTAATATTATTGTTATTTACCTGTTTTATTATTGAGAATTATTTTCACTAGGTACAGGCAGGTAAGAATCTGGTCTATCACTTTACTGTACTACAAGGTTGCAACATAAAGTACCTATATGGTTGAGACATTAACTCTGAGTTGCAGAAAGCAGATTTAAATTGAAAGGTTTCTATATATCTTAACTCTCTTTCTATGTCTCAGAATTTAATAGACTTTGGTGCTCTGATTGGTTCATAAAATGAAGTCGATTTAAAAGTTAAAGCTTTTTTATTTTTGTTTTTTTTTTAACTATGAACAAGCGTTTGACCACCATCCTGCCTGATGTTAAGCAGCGATGTGGTCTACGATGGAGCACACTTGTTCATTAGGCTTCTTTATGTAACTCAGTTTACAGTCCGCTCACAGTTATGTTACCTCTGGTTGTTATAGCCAGAAGCCGCGGCTGGTATATAAAATGACGTGTGAACGGTCTGTAACGTTAATTTATTACTTGTCACACGTCTACGTAACTGATAGACCACTTTCTTGGGCGACAGTACGATATCGATAACTTGTTTTGTTAATCTCTACATTTGTCACAGCATCCGGGAAAAACCAAATTTCAAAGACGGGAATTGAGTTTATCCTTATCGTAGTGATTACTTAATTTTAGATGAGCACTTCGTAAAAACATTTGTCGTTTAAAAATAACTGTTACAAAATGGATTTGGAACAAATTGTTACCTATTTAAAATAGCTACTAGACATTCCTTAGGTTATGATACTAACAAGTATTAAACTGTACAAATTATAAAGTCTACTGTACTCCTAAAAAAAGTTCTCTACTTAGTGTTTATCTTATAACAACATATAGATAGGTATTTTGAATAATAATGGTCTTTATCAAAAAAACTCAAGCACAGTAAATAAAATTTAAAAGAGATTAACTTTTCGAATGAAAACGTAAGATGGGATATAAGGTAGTATTTACTGGGTGATTTCAGATAAACAGATTAAGTTCTCATCTTTGCTTCTTTCTTTTATGTTTTCTAGATTACTTATTTTTTACATTATTTAATGCCACAATTATCTGCCCTACGAATTAAGCGAATCCATGCCTGATTCGCTTAGCTCTACATATTATTCATCGAAGATGATGTACTTATATTAAAATGTATCTCAAATCACTCCGTAGCAGCTTCCATCATCTTTCAGTTTTGGTATAAAAGTATCTAGTTACTAAGCAGTAAGTGCAGACCGAATTTATTGTTAAGAAAACAGAATAAAGAATAATTACCTACGTAGTATTACTCAATGTACTTAATGTTTTATATAATCATATTTGTTACATAATATAACATGCATACCTAACTATTTGACTATACGTCAAATTTAACATAATTACCTACAATACATAAGTGCAATGATTCCGGGTTATTATACATTCTCAAAGTAATATTAAATAAATAAAACTTATATAATAATTTAGTTCACTGTCTCTCAAAAACATTTTATTCAGCTAGTTTTTTTAGGTAATATGTTACGTTACTATTTATGTTACGTGAACAAAACAATACATTATTATGTGACCCGGAATATTTGCTATCTATACTAAAAATGAATATAGAGATATGGAGCATGAATATTTTCGATCTATCTTCTTACCTGTTTTTAAAGATATACATATTTGTGAAAGGATATTTTTACAAACAGGCATTTTTTGAGTTAATACGATTATTATTCATACTTGTTCTGTATTCTTAAAATGTTAACCAATTCTTGATTACTTATAGTAGAAATTAGAAAATTTTACCTACACAGAAAAATATAATAAATAAATTACATAACAGATTTTAATTTTCACGTAATCGAAATCGTAAGTCGATCAATCCCCAGAAATATTATCTGGAATATCTGGTATAACTGAAACAGAAAAAATCCTTGTACAACCATCACTCCTGCCTGTTAGATTATGGGTACCTGCCTTCTTTACTAATTAAGGTTAACTGGAGCATTGCTGGTCTAACAACTGTACCAGCGCAATTTTTGTCTGTACAGGTAGGTAGGTACAGTTAGGGGTTCTCTCGACAGATAAAGGTTTCGTTCGTGTCGATTTTACCACTCTATTTCTAGTAAGAACCTGTGCTTTCTTTAGATGGATATTTTTTTTATTTTCCTCTAAGAATCTTTTAGTTAGTAGTAATTGTCACAGCCAGGACCTCTCCCTGACACATAACCTAAACAATAGTAATATAAACAGTAAATCGTGTTGTTTTGGCGCCAGGAAAGTCAGGCACAACGTCTTCACACAGTCTTCACAACGATTCTCCGTACGAGAGAAGACCTTTAACCTCTTAGCAGGCTCGATATAGGATCGGCAATGAACCTTCCGGTTGTTACGTAGCCTTGTTACTCTACATAAGTTGCTGTTCACTGGCAATAACCATTGATGATAGTTGCAATACTACATTTTCCATTTAACCACTGCTTTTAAAATCTAATACTATATAAAAAAAACATACTTTTAATACCAAAGTGAGATAAGCATTTGCTTAGCAAGTGCCACTAAACGTGACGGGGTGAGCCCATGAACAATATACTACTAATATTACCATTTCTTTCACAATACTGAATACCTACTGAAATCACGATAACCCGGGGAAAGGGAAAATATTCTAAAATTTGTAGGCGTGTTTTTTTTCAGTTACAATATTTTGTATGTTGTAAATCTCACTTAAATCTCATTATTCCTACTTATACGTTCTCTGTATCTACTATTGCAATAGGTAATGGAAACAGAGAGGAAACCATTTTTATTTCTACCTAGTCGTTTTTGAAGACATGTTATCATGAAGAGTCACTAAAATAAAGCCTACCTATTTGCATTGTTCACGTTACCTACGAAACCTCTTACGTAAGAAGAACATTTATCGTTTCTTGAACTCCGAAGTAGGTAATGTACGTACCTTTGAATTGACTGTACAGATGCGTGTCAAATGTGCTCGATAGACCATATCCCTTGTAAACATCCTGACGCAATTCCGGCAATAAACATGTCGCAACTGAATAGATCACTCACAGTAAGTGGTAGGGCCTAGTAGGGACCAATAACTCATAAACTGCCTTTATTAGGTCGTATCATCAGTGACGCATCACTTATTTTTATTAGGGTTGCCCGTTTCACACGTTATACGTATACGATGGAGATAGAGTGAATCCCGATTAAACATTTCAGACTTTTTTTACGTAGCTAGACTAGTAGCTTGTAGCGTACTACGTAGCTTGACTGATATTTTGCAACAACTCGTAGAATTTAATGATCGTTTCTACAAGGCAGCAAGTTTAGTAGTATACTTTTTATTAATACTTTTAGGAAGCACCTACCTACTTTTATCATAATCCCTCAATTGCTTATTATGTATTAAGAAACAGGTCTAAGGTTTTTTTTCTATAATGGTGTTCCTTTGTTAGCAAAGGCTTTCCCAACCATCTCACGGTCTGCTATTAGGTTCCTCCAGTAGCTCCCGAACGCGTCAAGGACCTCGCGACATGTCCTTCCATCCTGGTCTGCCACTACGGCGCCGCCGTCAGTTGGCACCCATTCGGCGACGATCTTCGACCACCTTTCGGTCTCATCATCATCGTCAGCCACATGACGTCTTCTTCTGCTCCTTCTCCAATGATTTTCATGGTAATTTGGGGGAAATACCAATAATCGCCACGCTTGACAGGCGGGTTGGCGATGGTAAATATGTGGTTTAAATCACAGAGAGCGCTGCTGTCCGACCTCTGGAGAGTCACACCACCAAGTTAAGGATACTTATACGTTTATGTAGTCGCTTAAAAAGGAACAACGAGGTCTCAATTTTTGTCGGTATTTTAATAACTGCTAAGCATTCATTATATTTTTTTACGTAATATTCTGTAACATCTGATCAATGCAAGATTTATCTCAATAGGAATGGAAAACAAAGTATAGTAAAAACAACTCAATTTCTGTCGAGAATTACTATCAATACCTTCGCTTTATAGATAAATCTCGAAAAGCGTTTATCAGATATGGAACCCTGTGTGTCTTGTCTATGTTTTCAACCACGAAACATTAAATTAAAAACTAAGAAAAGGGTGTTGTCGAAAGTTTATGAATATTCTTAACTAGATGTACCCCGTCTGTACCCACTGTTTATCCCGTTCCTGTGGGTAATTCGGCATAAATTATTTTATTTTATCATATTAAAGTTTCATTGAAATCCGTCCCGTAGTTTTTGAGAGAAAGAGCAACAAACATCCATTAAAACTATCGCGTTTATAATATTAGCGGGGCTATTAGTCTCTCTGAAGAAGGTACAAATTCGCTCATTCTCATTTTTTATACGGGGTGGAGTACCTCAGGCCTACATTCGGCAACGACTTGTTTGTTTACTGCGAAATGAATGGCCCGGAGCTAAATAATGGTTATGGCTCTAGCGACAGAAATGGAAGACACATTAAATCACCGGTGCGAAAGAGACAGACAATGTGACACAGTTTTTGAAAGCTATTGAACTGTTGAATGATTGTTGTGGTGAATTGTCGGGTCGTTTTTTCCTTAATTTTGTTATCCCTGACATTGAAATTGAAGTAGAACACGTGTTGCTCCTTTACAAATGACCTTGAATAACAGGGACAGGATACTTAAACTGCTTACTTGTTTAATAAAAATATTCATAAAAGGATCTTCCTTTAATTTGCACTCTGGTATCGAAGTATGAAAGTAAAAGTATGGCCAAACAGCTGGCGCTTCACTTAGACCGGTTTTTAATTTATTTGCACATTTTGTAAGATTTTACTTCGGGAACTATTCACAGATGTAAGTATATTAGTATCATTTGTGATATTCAATATAATGTTTTATTAGTAATTATAGAGCCGCGAGGCCGGATAGTGGATAATGTAGAGTTTCTCTTGCTGAAACTCTTAGCAATTCACAAAGGCATAATAATACGAGCATGACAACCTCAAACTGACTAGACAGACCTTGGCGACGACGTTGTCAAAAGATTATTTTAGGCTGTAAACGAGACTTAAATATGTTTCGTGTTGGCAAATAGTGTAAAGTAGTGATTATTTCACGTAATATTCCACTGCAAACATCTCGCCGCTGTCGCTTGTTATCAACGTGTGATAAGTAAGTGGCGGTACTCAAACGGTGATCTCCTGTGGGATGGACGTCTTTTTTGTGCATTGTTTAAAGTAATTGTGCAAGTTCATAATAGGATAGTTTAAAAAATGCGGTGGTCAGGCGAGAGGCAGAGCGGGTGCCGGCCGCTTCGCCTCGTACACGATTAAACGGACGTCTAGACGACGACGGGCCATGCTCGCACAGATGCAGCAAGCATTTACGTGTGAACGCACGCGCTTTGTGTGAATCGCCCGTTAATTCTCGTTTCAGTGTGAAATTTCGAGCGTTTGTGATTCTCACGCAGTGTGACCTTTGACCCTAAGTGACAGTTGTTTGCAAACACAGCGCATTCCGCAGCGAGGTGAGTTTTTCATTGTTGTAAATGTAAATACCTATACTTTCCATATTTATAAATAAAGTACAGCGGTCGACATCCGACGATAACAGCGGGCTTACGAAGAAGCAAGTGAACAATACACCAAAATTCAAGGTTTACATTATGGATCAGCTGGCGATAGAGAGCTCTGAATTATTTTAATATCTACTTATTCTCTTTGTCACATGAAGTTTGTAATTGAGACTGTATCTTTGCGTTTAGTCTATTTGGTTGAACGACTAGTGTGTTTAGCAAACATTGGTGAGTCATTGAATGAGCCTGTCTGTTCTCCGTTGTGAAAATACAACAGTTTTGTTGCTAATTAACGTGGTTTCACGTATAAACACTGTCCCAATCCTTGACTGGTATTGAATCAATCCGTATTGTCAACTACGTTATTTTAATCAATAGAAGCGGGGTGTTTAGGTATCGTTTATCAGTTTGTTTATGTTTGGCATACCGACACCGGGCGATCACTGGGCAACTTAGTAACCAACCGCAACGTACTGAGTTTAGTAATAAGTGACCTGTTAAGTAAATCCGTTATCTAAGAAAATGTCATGTCGATAAAAAATAACTATAAAGTTAGTAAAACACTTGACACAAAAAACAGGTTGTAAATACACGGAAACTGTATTGTAGTGCAGATTTAAATATAGATCTGCAGCTGACCTGTTGCGAAATTTCTACGGCGGCGCTTCAACGATAGTAATACCTACAGACATTCACTCACGCACAAAATCCTTGGTGGGGTAACGATTCGTGCTTAGATGGACAAATTGGCTCTACCTTTACATACATAGCCCTTTGTTCAATGTTAGCATTTTACCCGTGGGTGGGTTCATCGCCATCCAAGGGTTCACAAACCTTTTTGTATGGGGGTTTTCCGTACTTAACTTATGTTTCTTGAAAGTTAGTATGTTACAAAGATTGGAAAAGGCCTTATGGTGCACCTACGTCTGCAACAGGACTCGAACCTATAACCCGTATGCAAGTCCAGTGGCATGACTACTAGCGGACGCAGAACGTACGGTCGGCAAAGAAAGTGGTCTGTCAGTTTTGTCCTGTTTCACTAAAACATCAATAAGGTAGAGTCATTATAAATCGTGCCACGTAAATAACTTAGAGAACAAAAATAAGATTTCAGCCATGAAAATTTGACAGATTCGTTATTATTACTGGTTTTCTCATAGATCCCATTGTCGCAACTGAAGCAAATTTAAATGGGACCAAACGGGAGGCATTAGGAGCTATCAAATAAAAAAAGAATCGTCCAAATGACGATTTGAGGTAACAAACATAAAGAGAACATTTTAAAGGCGGTTAAAAAATGAACCTTCTTAGCTAATGAATTTATGAGTTACAACCTTAGGGTGGTAGACCAGATTCTTGGCCGACTGTATATGAACTCGTAAAGATGGCGTTTTCCTCAAGAATACATTAACAGCTCGAAAGTTTGTCATGTTGCCGGCGCATTGCATTGGATGTTTTGGAATCCTCGTCCATGTAAGCAAATAAGTAATTTAAATTCCCAATAATTTGCATAGATATTCGTTATTATTTCTCGAGAAAACTATTATAATTTGTCCTGAAACTCCCGTTTAAAAGGGAAAAATTGCGGGTAACTTAGCCGGGGTACGGCTAGTATAGAACTACTTGACAAAACTGTACCAAGTATTTTTTTATTTCACCTTGCGCTTATTATGTAGACGATTGTCTGTCTGTACGGACTTAATTATTATGCACCTCACGTGGTCAAATAAATGCGGTTTGTAACAAAGCATTGTTTTCAACCAATCCGTAACTAGGTGGCTAACTGTGTATGGATAGGAATACAATATAGATACCGAAAGAAAATTCGACCGGGATAGCTGAAAATCCGTATAAGTATGAGGAGTATACTTCTGTAAGCAATGTATGTACCAGTCATATACATTCAGTTCGTTGCTGTTTATATTAGCGTACTGTGCGAAATTAAGCAAACATAAACAGTAGTGTACTGAATTTCTGAAGAAATTTTATTGTGATCGAACTGCTGTAATACTATTGCCATGGACACCTCTGCTCTAATTTTACTTATCTAAACTAGTATTGTTTTTTCATGAGCCTAACAATGTTTAAGACCACTGTTCGGGGCCCATTTACACGCACTGTACTTTGATGGGTTCCGGATGTATATCAAAACACAAATTCTTCCCATTGCTGCGAAACCAAAAACCTATTACTAGTTTTCTGGCAATTATATAAAAGCGATAAAAGGTAGGAAAAGCAACCTTTTTGAGTTAATTGTTCATTTTCGCTGAACTGTATAAAGGTGACCACACTTGACTATGTAGAGCACACCTTTTGGTATGAGGTTTTATGATATTGAATGATAGTGAAACCAAGAATACTTATCCTCTAAGTAATGATTTGCATAAAATTACACAAAAGTATCTACATACATAGGTGCAACGTAACGTGTATCGGTAAGTAGGTACCTTCCTACTTAATGACAGTTTGATTGGTTTGTTTATATACCAATCATACAATTCTACATAAATTAACAGATACCTAAGAGTGTGACCAACCAGCCGTGGCACCTCGGCTTCATTATATTAAATCCCATTTAGGTAGAAAATCTTTAAAGTTTTTAAATTTTGTTGTGTTCAGAGTTACTGGTTCAACTATAGGTACATACGTACGCATCGTGTAGCACATACAACAACGTTATCAGTTGTTTAAATTATTTCGAATGATCCCATCCAATAATGGCCACGTGCCGTACACGAGATTTAGTACAGGCAATTAACCCTTTCGGGGACGCGTCTAGCTCGTGGACGTAATAGCAATAATACTTCTATTTTCATAGGTTGTGTTTTCACAAAGGTGTTAAATAGTAGGAAGTTACATCGAAATATACCAGTGAGGATAAGCAACAAGATGTCATATGTAGGAGGAAGGGTGACCGTTGCGAAGTACTTAGTACATAGTTCATTTATGTGGCGTTCGCGTAATCATTAAAGGACTGTTTGTTTCGTATACCTTCGTTCTATGCAGTTATTAGAAGTCTTACTATTGAACATTTTGACATATCCAAATCAGTAAATAAATCTTTCCCTAAAACGAAACGAAACGAACAATCGTTTGCTTATTGTTCTGCTCTGTTGCACACTTTCGTTTTTTAGGCGGCACTTTATGCCCGATTACGGATTCCACAAGAAAGGTTCAAACAGTCTGAAAGCACCCAACTGAACAATTTATTGATACTGTCCACGGTGGTTGTTGGAGATCGGACGTCCGTGATTGAGCTGGTAATAACCACTCTCGTCATATCAACAGAAAATACTCTGGATCCTACCGTATGAGCGGGTTGGACAACAGATATAATCGCTAGACTTAAAAAGAAGATTTACGTAGAAACTGTCGCTGCCCATTCGTCCATTTGCTAAGCAAACATGGATAATGTTTGCGCCAATGTGAGTGGTGAGTCCACCGCAGTTGTGCGCGGTATTTACAGGTTATACGTTTTGGCCAACAATGTTTTTTCTGAACCGAAAGAACATCGATATTATGTTTGTTAGACTCTACGGCAGAATTAAGAAACATGTTAAACCGAGACAAATTGAGTTCTGTAGTATACACGGTAAACGATACTTAACACTTATTACTCTCCTACATACAATGCACGACACAGTGATGAACTAAGCTGGTACAGTGATTGTGTGAGTGGCTTATCTACTAGGCAGGTACTCTTTAAAGGCATTTAATTTAAGTGCTACATCTAGAAAGTTCGGTTGGGGGTCAGGTGAAACGTCCTATGGATATTATTGTAAACATAAAACCAAAACCAGCTACGAAACAAAACTAAAGTTACTAAGGTATTTTAAGAATTTTTATCCACCATATATCTACGTCTTTGCAGGTATTTGGTATCTTTCATCTTGGTTCTATAAATAATTGGGAAATATTCTGGCAATTGACTTGGCCCCTAAATAACATCACACACCATTTCGTATGCAGGGAACAGCTGCTG
>SJJU01003453.1:0-27178 GCA_012932125.1 Conopomorpha cramerella
CGCGCAGGAAACACAGACTCCGGCAAGTCGTTTCACATCCTGGCGGTTCGCACTATGAAAGTGGACGCAAACCGCAAACCTAACGAACACCTCCCATTTACACTTTACACACTTTCGCGGCATAATTTTCCAGCATCGTCATCATAACATTAATTTCACAACAATAACAACAACAACGACGCCCCATAATAACAACAAAAACGTCAGCAAACAATCAATTTTGATAATGACAACAATGAAGCCATTTGCATCTCATCGCTTCGCGCGCTAAACCGCCGCCATTTTGTTAATCGTGACGTCAGAACAAGGACAAGCAGATTAGAAGGCGCGAAAGCACAATCTGTCAAAATTCCGTATACCACGTGATGGATCTCGGCTTAATTTGATAGCGGCTTATGGTTTGAAATGCGAAATTAACACAAGGTTTCCTTGTGCTGTTGGCTAACAATGTCTGTCTACCACCCTAAGATTGTAACCCATATGAATGCCATTACGTATAAATCAATATATAGTTTAACCACAAAACAATATACCTACACATCTACTTAATAACTAACATTATTCTATGTACCTAATACTTCACGTATATTTTACTTTATTTATGTATAGTAAGTAATATTTATATTCCTACCATGTTGAATCCTATTCCCAACCCATTTTTTATACTTATTAGCAATAATGTTGAATATTTTATTTTAGTTTTAAGTTTTACCAGATTGCGCCACCAAAAGACTACAATGTGAAGCATAGAAGGACCCCACAACTCAGGACTACCTACAGTGGAGGTCATTGTTAACCTTTAGCATTTAAGTGAAGATTTTAATAAAGATTTGATTTGGAAAAAAAAAATATGCACCGGGTATATAGGCGCGAATATAATCAAAGACAAGCTCGAGCTTACCTTACTACCCTACCATTTATGCGAACCAAACGGTTTGCGTCTACTTTCCATAGTGCGAACCGCTAGGATGTGGAACGACTTGCCGGAGTTTGTGTTTCCTACGCAGTCAAAGTCAATGTCAAAGTCAAACATTTATTTTTCATCGTTATAAGTGCTATAACGTACAGATATACAGTAGCATAACACAAAGCTTGATGAACGTCATTTATGACTTTAAAACAAAAGTAATCGTCCCCGGTTCGAATTAATTTCTTTTACTGGCCAAAAGAACCGGGAAGAATCTGGCATCTATAGTCTGTAGCAGTATAGTTTAAAGGTCTTCAAGTCACTGGGGTGAATATGTACCTAATGAACAAGTGTGCTCCATCGTAGACCACTTCCACTACTTAACATCAGGCAGGATGGTGGTCAAACGCTTGTTCTTATTGATAAAAAAAAATGTTATTTTACTCGACAGAACGCCGATATTATTCCATAATCGTGTGTAAAGGGATTGAGATTAACAATCACCATAATTTCAATTTAGAGGACACGGATATAAATTGTCATCCACGTGGAAACAAGTGATAAACAAAAACAATAATAAATCTCGCGCGGAAAAAGATCGCCTTCTTACTTCTTTTTCTTCTTCTTTCTTGGCTCTTATGTTCAGCTTGAAAGCCGACAATTCTGCCACAAACAATGTAGTTCTCTTCGTGTTCAAGTTATAGTATAGTCATAGTAAGTCGTCAATAGTCAAAGTCGTGTCAAAACACATTAAAATGTGAGGGTGGACCATCATATTTCAATGCTGCGTGGAACATTATAAGGGAATAACAAATTGATCAAATAAGAGTCCTCTCCTTTCCTTCTCACTCTCACTACATTATTTTTCATCACCAGCACATTATTACACTGAATCCACCACATTAACACAATAATTACAGCGAAAAATTAATTTTGAAAATGAGAAATAAAGAACGCCATTTGCATCTCATCGCTTCCCGTCACAAAGTCCATCGCCTTCTTATAGTCGGCGTCAACTAAGAAGCAAATTCTGACACATTGATAAATCCATGAGCAATTTTTAGAATGGATATGACTGACAACCAAATGTATGGCGATGACATTTGTATCTCAGCGTTGCACATCCTATTGCTTCTTAGCTCGTTGCCATCAATTAATAGAGATGTGATTATTTTTTGTTCATGAATCGAAGTGACAACGTTTCGATTATACAGTTATATGTAAAATAAATATAATAAGCTCTACAGCACGTACTATGAACGGCTAACAAATAGGTTTCATCTTTCGTAACCTTAAATGCATTGTCTGTTGCTCATACAATATTTATGACAACTATAATTGATGGTACCAAAACATTTCTCATAAATCGATTCCAAAATAAATCGAATCTTTCCAATATTGTACAACACTATCAGTCCAGGTCAGCCATGTCAATCTACCTGTCAAAATTTGGTTCTTACGTGACGCCGACTATAGTTTATATACATACCTCTATACATAAGTATATGGTTAATACAATATGTATAAGGTTTATATGATGTAATTTCGAAAATATTTATTGTTACACCTATATTTATTACCATAATTATGTATATAGGATATTTAATTACTCTCATTATTTTAGTACTAGGTTCGAACATGCTCGACCGGATAGCGACACACACTACCCATTACACTACATGTTAAGTTCCATTATATATAAATTAGGTTACCTGGAAGAAAACACTCTGAGCGATAAGGTCGCCATTTGCAATCTTACCATTGTTAGTTTTACATTTTGTAATGTACAGTGTGCAATAAAGAGTATATTCATTCATTCATTAATTGTTCGTAAAATTTATTATCTTACAAATAATACAATACACATCATCATCAATTCATCACCATCACATGGCGTCCACTGTTGGACGAAGGCCTCCCCCAATGATTTCTATATTCATTTGGGGAGAAACGCCAATAATCGCCACGCTTGGCAGGCGGGTTGGCGATCGCAGTGGTTTAATTCACAGAGAGCGCTGCTGCCCGTCCTCCGCAGAGTTCCCTCGGTCGCGTCTTAGGACCCCCACTACGGGAAAAGTTGGACTGGGATGGTGAAACATGTATTCTGTTCGCCGCCACCACGCGGCTATTAATAATTATGTGAATTATTTTGTTCTGTTTTTATCCCAGTTGATCGAAATTCTTGGTCCATTTTCCGCACAGAATTAAACAAGTCGCCAGCTCAGCTGCTTTGAAGTTTTAACCAATTACTATTTATTCTACTTCACCTTTAACTGACATCATTGGTTTCTGTATTGATTAAATTTTCTTAGCCCAACTTTGAAATTAATCGGATAAGTCAAACATCTTTATACTGTCGGTCATTGTACCTTACAAAAAATATAAAAGGAAGTTGCACACGATTGTACTCCCATGTCCAATACAAAATGATATAATACCATGCTGCCAACGTA
Organism: Conopomorpha cramerella; assembly: GCA_012932125.1. Classification (NCBI taxonomy): domain Eukaryota; kingdom Metazoa; phylum Arthropoda; class Insecta; order Lepidoptera; family Gracillariidae; genus Conopomorpha; species Conopomorpha cramerella. Next base: position 3,361 of record SJJU01003453.1, read on the forward strand.
TAAATATACCAGATGTTGAGGGTGAAACTTCACCATAATGCTAATTTGATCGATGAGGCTACAGTTAAATGAAAAGTTTGTTTACAAATTTCTTTAGACTTTTTTTTTCACTACATGTACAAACCTTATATATATATATATATAGCAGTTACAGAAGCCAAATTTCATATTTTTGGAGAAAATGTCTAGTGTTCGTGGACCATGAGAAAGCCTTTGACTCGGTTAAGATTTGGTCCGTTCTGGAGTCTCAGCCGCGTTGCCAAGTTGACTGGCGATACATCCAAGTAATAAGATGCTTCTACGAGCCTGCCACCATGTCCGTCCAAATACAAAATCACCAGACATGAGACAAGTCATACTAGGGGAAGTTATTGCGAACACATCTCTCACCAGAAATGCATGTTATATATATATCTCGTTATCTAGAAGTACAGATCGTCATGGTTTGTTCGGTAGAGTTTTTTTTTTCAAATTAAAACTGATAAACCGATTAAAGAAATCATACCTACCTACCTGCATGTTACAAAATAGTAGATTGGGGTATCGTAGGTGGGTAGAAAGATGATAATTACTTTAGTGGTAGGTATAATTACAGAGTAATTATTTCATCGTTATCAACTTCTCCAAGAGGGTAATTTGAACCGTGACCAGCATAAAGTTGAGAGAAAACAGCCGCTCGAAATTAAGGAGATTTAGATAAGAAACTTCGAAGCCAAGATTTAAATTTTAATTACACAGCACCGCATGAAAAATGGTAAATGTTAACTTACCTATACGGAGTCCGCTTTCCTTTATGAACTAATGATAATAATCCTTTGCCTTCAAGTTAAAAGTGAAAGAATAATTATTGTACATAGTACAAGTAGATACATATTTGACAAAAACACCATCTTTGTTTCATTGTTTGTTTGTTTAAATCGTAATTGCACTTTTTTTTTACAAATGTCGGACTTAATGCTATTGCATTTTCTACCGGTCAAACCAAGTTGTGGTGAAAAGCTAAGGTAAAGTAGAAGAAGATATAAAAAAATCCAAATCAATATCTATAAATACTAAATAAATTAAACTTAACATACACGTTACATAAAAACTTAAAATACAAAAAAAGCCAGCACACACAGATAGAAACAAAAAAAATATGAGTACTTGATATATAAATAATAAAAAAAAATTAAACAAAAAATTTATAAAGCTACAATATTCACAACACGTTCAATTCCTTAATAAATGTGCCCGAACTTGCCATTTAAAGGATGTTAACGATGGCGCTTTCCTAAGGCTTGTTGGTAGGGAATTCCACAAGCGGATACCGTCACTGTGAAAGAATCGACCATGTAGCCCGACCGCTGCTTGGGAGTGCTGAACAGCAAATTGTGGGAAGATCGGAGATCGAGGCTGTTCTGTTCACTCATGAATTGAAATCTACCTTTGAGATATCCTGGAGTTAACCCTTAACTGCATGATTTTTTTTGTCTCAATTAAAACCTATGCTTCTTAAATTATGTGGCCTGCATCATGGGAAAAAAATAAAAGTTGTCTAAAGTCAAAACTGCGTTCATACTTATTAGTTGTACCTGTGCCAATAATCGATATATATAAAAGAAAGTCTTGTTAGTTACTCCATTTATAACTCAAGAACGGCTGAACCGATTTGGTTGATAATTGGTCGGGAGGTAGCTTAGAACCGGGAGACGGACATAGGATACTTTTTACCCCGATCCTGTGGGACGCGTCGCTATAAGAGGGCGTTATAGTTTGTATGAAGAACTGAAATTACGCGAATGAAATCGCGGGGCGTCCACTAGTATTGAATAAAAAATCTGTAGATGGGACGGCTAGACAAAAAAACCGAGGAAAATTAGCAAGACAATCACACCTCTTTTAAAAACAAGCTTAAAAACTTCCTTGCCAAAAACTGCTTCTACTCACTAAATGAATTTATGGAATACAATAAGTCTCAATACCACTAAGCTACATTCTCTCCCCACGACGTATCGACATCACGGTTCACCTATAATACTTAATATAATTATAATATTATACAGTAGATAACTTAATGTACTATAGGCATGTTAAAAATCTATGTTGCAATTTATTGAAATTCTATTATTGTTATTTTTGCAATGCCCTAACAGGGTCATGTCTTAAACTTAAGATATATGGCAATAAATAAATAAATAAATAAATTATACTGATGTAGTATTACATCACTATGCAGCCAAGGGTCGTTGAGTATATTGTACAGGACACACAAAGCCCGAAGTTTGTGACGTTGGCGGATAGTATCACAAGTTGCGTGTTAGTGTATCTGAGCCTACAAGTAGGTATTATTTAATACATAATATGTATGTATGTAGGTCATACTCATCTTCGATGTCTAGTTAAGTTAAACCGCAAAAAAAGTAGAAATGTCAATAACATTTCAGTTCTTATCATTCCGCTCACAACGCCGGCATTCATTGTGTAGAGCTTTCACTTCAACGGACATTTAATCCCTTCGAGCGTTCATATTTCCACGCTTTACTGCGAAATGAATCTGATTGCATGATATGATGAAAAACAGTGGCGTCACTGGCTATTACGACAAGGTAGGCAGTAATGTGTGGGTAACTTGTCTTTACGAAATATTACCTATATTAGCTACATATCTATCAGTGGCGTGCACTGGATTTTACGACAAGGTAGGCAGTAATCCCCACGGATTGACTCATAAGTATAGGTAACTAGTCTTTACGTCTTGTCTACTCACCCACAAAACACAGGACCTTCGTTAGCCTATGTCGTGAGTACAACAAAAAAAGATCTAGCAATAACTGTATTATTAGGTCGGTTAGCCAAGATACTAAGGTAGGCAGTGTCTTTTTGCCTATATGGTGTGCGGCGTGCTGATAAAAAAGTTATCTCTTTAGTCTCATTTTTGTGTACTAGCTGACCGGGCGAAATTCGTACCGATTAACAGTTAAGGAACGTCGTGTTACCTTTCAGCTGGACTAATTTAGGCTTTGATGAACGTAATAAAATGAAACCTTACCTCTTTATAATATTAATATTCCTAATCTTTCGCTACTATGTGAAACTTCAGCCAACTTTAATTTTCCTAACTTTCGCCTCCCGCTGTCTGTCCCTATGTATGCTTGGATCTTTAAAACTTTGATGCGGTTTTCTTTAAGAGATAGTGTGATTCTTGAAGAAGGTTTATATGTATACATACATACACTTCACGCCTCCATTTGTCACGTTCCTGACATACCCCTTTCGCTTCATCTACATTCATACATCTTTTCATACATGACCTCCGGTTTCGAGTACTTTTCACGCCACCTTCGGCCAGAACATCACCAATCTGGTCAACATATGTCCTTCTGGGGCGACCTCTACTCACCCGGCCCATTATATCACCCATGCACGCATGTATACATCATCATCACCCATGCATGTTGCATATAATATCAGAGAAACGTATGTATGGCTATTGGCAAAACAACGTTAGCCGGGTCAGCTAGTATAGTATAAATATTAATCTATATATGTAGTTGTTAGTTACTTAAGAACGGCTGAACCGATTTGGTTGTAAATTGGTGGGGAGGTAGCTTAGAATCGGGAGACGGGCATAGGATACATGCATTTTTACCCCGATCCTGTTGGTCGCGTCGCTATATAGAGGGCGTTATATTTTGCATAAAGAACTGAAATTACGCGAATGAAATCGCGAGGCGTCCACCAGTATAACTATAAAATATACTTAGATAATAATAATTTGGTTTTGGTAAACAGTATTAGGCAGGGTCTTGACCAAAGCAGAGAGAAGAGGTGATTTTGCATACTTATGAGCTGTGTTTATTTCTATGAAATCGCTTCTCTTTTCCGCTTTGGTGGAGCTCTGGCCTTATAATCAAAAAGGTTTTGTCTCTTACATTAATAATCGAGTAGAACACTTTACGTAAAGTTGCATTTTTTATTTATAATTCAAGCAACACTTGTTTCATAAGTGTTTTTCAACAATGATATTTTGCCCGATTGCCGTATACACACACATAATATATTTTCATCATCATCATCAGCCCATACTTGTCCACTGCTGGACATAGGCCTCTCCAATTGCACGCCACTTTGATCTGTTTCGGCTTCTCGCATCCAGCCTCTGCCAGCCATCTTGCGTATATCATCAGTCCACCTTGCCTGACGTAGGACGCCCCTACACTCCGTTTTCCGAGACGCGGTCTTAATATATTTTCACACACAGTATATTTTCAAGAGCAGATCCATCATAATTATTTATAATTCACTACCTACGCTATGTTCTAGAGCGCCTTGTAACATAATCACGACTAAGTAGGTATGTAACAATATAAAGTAAACAAATTAATTTAACTACAAATAATCATGCTAACATTATGTCCTTCGACGTATGTCGTATTAATACATACATACAATAGGAGAAAATTGATTTTGTCGTTATTGCACTCACAAGTCCACCGTCCTCTACCACAGATGGACGTGTTCTCATCATGGCATACTTGGTGCACTGTTTTCTAGTATACATTCTATTGACAGTGAGACAAAATACAGCTAAAACAGTACGCGCTCAAGAAAAATCTTACTCGGAAAAGCATGAGTGTGACAAAATTCTGTCAAGTGATTTGAAAGATGAAATCGCCTCCTACGAGCCAGTAGTTCGCGACATACTGGATTACACCATCTCCGGACCGTACAAAGGCAACACATATGACGGGTGAGTATTGTGATAAAATTCGATTATTGTACTCGACCCATTGTGTCCGTCTTTACAATGAAATATTTCAATAACAATCTGTAAGGTATCTTCAATTGATGCCTTAGATGTGTTGATGCAATGCTTTCTGCGATCAAATAACGGAAATGTAGTTACACACTCTCAGACATCAATGGTCCATAATAGGTACACTAATAGCTAGCTAGATAGCTAGTTTTCGCTTACATACTACCATTTTTAACCGACTTCAAAAAAGGTGGAAGTTCTCAATTCGTCGGTATTTTTTTATGTTTGTTACCTCAGAACTTTCACCTGGGTGAACAGATTTGGATGTTTTTTTTTTTATTTGACAGCTGGTGCTTCCCGTTTGGTCCCTTACTGGTTGAAGTCGGTTCTTTTTTCTTTAAGTTATTATTCACCACCGTTCTATTAAATGTCTATTATAAGTAGTAGGTACGAATTTAATGCAATCCCATATAGTATTCTGAAATGTAAAATTATTATAATGTATGTGATTACATTTCTTTGCAAATAATTTTCAAAACTCTTAAGAATTCCAGAATACAAAGAAGACTCAGTAAAAAAGTGTTTTACCGATAACTTCAAGCAATACCTACGTAAAAATTATTTCGAACCCCACGTTAATTTCGCTTAGAATGGTTAACTTTTCTTTAACCTACATTTTGAACCATTTTGAAATTAGTGTAGATACGAACGTTCACTCACGTCGAAATTGAACAAGTATTAAGAGAAAAACTTCAACATAATCAAATGTTTATCACTAGTGATTAAAACTCTAATAAACTCTGACCTTAAGATAAGGATGCTAAACAGCACCGGTCAGTTGTGAACTAATAATTTGTGAACCGCCACGCGTACAGATGAAGTGTCCAAAAGTTTTATTGATATCAGTGTTTGTTCTTTTATTCAACTTAAACTGTGGTAATGGAAGAACTATTATCAATAGGTTTGACGACCATGGTTGCGCTTTGAGCCATAAACTCAAAAGAGAGATTCAATCTTATCAAAATGTAACAAACGTTATTATTGATTTCGTCGTGAACAAACAATATAAGGGAAAGGTGTATGACAAGTGAGTCTAAACAATGTTTTGTTTTCGACACACACTTTTTAACCTAGCTTGCAGTGAACAGTTAATTTAAAGTACGATACCTCCTACTTTCTTATTACTCCATTATTACTGTTATTTACCGTGCGTTTGCACCAATCAAACATTTCAGCAAATCCTCATACTAAACTGTGTTTTTGTGTCGTGTTTAGCCTAGCGTTCGCACCGCACTTTAGAAAAACATATTTGTAGATTTTATAGTAAACAATACAGCAAACACAAACATTTAAAGTTTAGACAAAAGTTTTAAGATATAAATCTCAAATGTATTCGTTCGCACCAAAAACAAGTTTATAAATCCCATCACTACTTTTTGAAGGAGCCATCACTACTTTGCGGAAAGGCGTACCAGGTGGATTCAATTATATCATCCAGACCTGCACCAGACTTTGCCTTTGTTTTGTTGTGTTCCCAGTTATACTGGATTTTCACCGAGGTCAACTTTTTTTCAATTGCCGTTTTATTAAAAGTGGACATTTCTTCCGGTATTTTTTCGTTTTTTTTTTATGCGGTTTTTGTTATACTTTTTTGCTGTTATTGTAATTTGGGTTCCAGAGACATGGAAATCCATGCCATAGTTCTATTAATTTCAGGGTGTCAGCTTTGGTCCACTCGATTTCGCACGTTGTAAGTAAACAAGTAATCCAGTGTTCGGAAAACACAAAACTCTCTTTAAAACTTTTGTCGAAACTTGTATTGAAACAAATACAAACACCGGTGCGAACGCTATAAACGTCAAATGTCGAAAATATTGACATAAACAATGTTTTTTTTTTGGTCCGAACGCAACTTGGTGCGAATTTAAAAATTAATCTTGAAACTTCAACGAATTTCGTTAGTGCGAACGCGACCACTAACAAAATATATTTGCAAAGTTGTTAAACCAAACAAATATACAAATCTTTGCATGTTTTGAGTTTCTAGTGCAAACGCGGGATTACTTATCGTTCCTTCTTTATAGCTTTAAAATGTAACGCCGCCAAAAAAACACATAACAGCGTAAAATCCAGTCCAATTGTGTCATAAACTAAAACACAAGTTTAGCGAATAATAAGTGTATATTCCCGATCATGGCATTTGCCAATAAATCACGGACGTTAATCGTTTAGTTAATATAGTGATTCGGTAACCAATAGAACTATTATATATATTTTAGATTTATTATTATAGAATTATTCCGGGAATGGACTCATTCCCATACCATTTAACATATACCTACATGAGTCGCAGACAAGAACAACGAAACGAGATTCCACTGGCTATCACGACCTAAATATTTCAACCGTTAGTTTACTATCTGCCTAAACGCTACGATTAATGTGCAGGTTCTGTGATAATTTACCAGACCGGCGGCGCGGCGGCACGAAGTAATGAGAAGGAGAGGCTACGGCAAATTCAGCAAAGGCATTGTGATTCACACGGCCGTTACCGCGCACTCAGTGTTGACAAAAATTGTTTATTCAGCGTTTGCTTTATGAAGAACAACCTGCCCTCGGGTCCTATTCGTAAACATTTCATCTTCAGACATTTGACAATAGTACAGTTGCTGTCGGATTGTTTGTCTCTCAAGATCCTTTTTTACGGAGTTGGTATCAAGATGAAATTGATCCTACAATTAATAATATTATAATCGCGTTTAGAATGGATGTTTGCGACTCTTTCACGCAAAAACTACTGAACAGATTTCAATGAAACTTTACAATGATATAGGATGATGGTGTTGATCAGTTTTTTTTAAATATTGTTATATTAAAAAATCAGTTTTTTTTTAAATATTGTTATATTAAAAAAAAACTGATTATTGGTGAAGTCTTTAGAACCTTTATTTGTTTAGCATATGCATTTCAATACGCAAATCATAAATGTTAGTGATAATACGGGGTCCACAACCTTAGTCATCATGGCAGCTTTACATAGGCCTACTTCAAGCCAAGCCACGAGCGGGCAAAGGTAACGGGTAAGCGGGGAAAGGTACAAGACCACCTTTCCCCACTATTGTAGGCCACCGTCTTCACAAGCAGTGGCGTGCACACCATATAGGCAAAAAGACACTGTTACCTACCTTAGTATCTTGGTTACCCGACCTAATAATGTGTTATTGCTAGATCCTTTTTTGTTGTACTCACGACATAGGCTAACGAAGGTCCTGTGTTTTGTGGGTAAGTAAATAGGTAGGTACCTATATTTCGTAAAGACAAGTTACCTATACATAGGTGTCAACCCTTGGGGATTACTGCCTACCTTGTCGTAAAAGCCAGTGCACGCCACTGTTCACTAGATCGTCGGACCACCTTGTTGGAGGTCAACCCAATTTCCTATTCTATCTGCAGTATTTTTTGGATATAGCCTATAAATAATAAACTTATAAAACATTCCAGGCTAGCGACGTTTGTTGATAAGTTCGGGCCCCGACTGTCCGGAAGCACGGTTCTGGAGGAAGCCATTGACTACATGATAAATCTGGCTCGTGAAGAGGACGTTAATAGCATAACAACCGAAGATGTTAAGGTACCTACTAATTGCAGACAAGCAATAATTATTTGGTTCCGGCCAATTCTGCCTCTTAATTACATACATACACTTCACGCCTGTCTCCCAGAGGGGTAGGCAGAGACTACAGATCTCCATTTGTCACGATCCTGACATACCCCTTTCGCTTCATCTACATTCATACATCTTTCCATACACGACCTCCGGTTTCGAGTACTTTTCACGCCACCTTCGGTCAGGACATCACCAATCTGGTCTTTATATGTCCTTCTGGGGCGACCTCTACACACCCGGCCCATTACATCACCCATATAAATCTCTTTCGTCAATCGACTTTCATCCATTCTCTCCAATGCCTCTTAATTGTGAAACGAATACGATGTAATCTTCACCAAGACAATTATTTTATTATTATGTATGTGTGAACACCTCCCACGCAACAACACAAAGGCTAAGGCTTAGCCTGATGAGATGTATCGACGTTTTTCTATGAAATATATATACATATATTTCTATATATATGTATTTATCGTACATCGATGTGAGCTGGGGGTGCGTTGGTAGCCCCCATTCCGGAGACGGTCCGCGAGGACCTAACCCCGCTGGGGCCCTCTTAGGCGTAGTGACTCAGAGAGGCAATAACATGGTTTTTGTGGGTGCGAGTCCCACATAACTCCGCCGCTGTCCCCCCAGCGGTGGGGTGTCCACAAAGGATTTCTCCACTACATAAAAGGACCTACAAGCACTATAAATATGAACCTACAAATAAATTATATTTGTACGCGAGTTAGGTGCTAGAAACTAACCGTCAACGTTCAAAGTCAGTACTTTAGCTAAAGTAAGTTAATTTTACTTTTATTATAGCGACAATGCGAGGAAAGGAAAACAAATGTTCCCGCATTGTCGCCGCAGTAAAAGAATTTCATATTGACGAGCCCAACAACATTTCTAAGACCATTGCTCGGGGTCCTTTTACACTCAGTATGTAATCTTATAATCATAAACATTTTTTTTCAGGTTCCACATTGGGTTCGCGGCTATGAATCAGCGACAATGCTGGAACCAAGAGTTCATAACATGTCAGTTCTAGCTTTTGGCTACAGCATCAGTACGCCTCCTGAAGGTATAACTGCAGAAGTAATTGTCGTAGACAGTTTTGAAGAGCTCGATGACCTCGAAGAAGGAAGTGTGAAAGATAAAATAGTTCTTTACAACCCACCTTATGTATCATATGGCGAAACTGTAAAATATAGAGTGCAAGGTGCAACGAAGGCTGCACAAAAAGGAGCAGTAGCAACGCTGGTGCGATCAATTGCACCATTTTCAATAAACAGTCCCCACACGGGTATGCAAAGATATGGAGAGAATGTCACCAAGATTCCAACAGCGGCAATTACTATTGAAGATGCAGCATTTATAGAACGTCTGTATGACCGTAACGAAACAGTTATTGTTAAGATCTTACTATTCAATAAACTCGATGAGAAGATATCAAGGAATACTCTAATTGATGCCAAAGGCAGAACGAATCCTGAGAAGATAGTCATTGTTTCTGGTCACATTGATAGTTGGGACGTTGGACAAGGTGCCATGGATGATGGTGGAGGAATGATGATCAGTTGGGCTGTACCAGTTATCCTGAAAAGGCTTGGCCTAAGATCTAAACGCACGATACGGTCTATATTGTGGACCGGGGAGGAACTCGGCTTAGTTGGAGCTGCTTCGTATGCAGATAAACACAAAGATGAATTGTCAAATATTAATTTCATTATGGAATCCGATGAAGGTACATTTAAGCCCACGGGATTAGCAGTAGCAGGTACAGCTGAAGCGAGATGTATAGTTGCCGAAATACTTAAATTATTTGAAAGTATTAATAGTACTAAGTTAGTGGAAGAAGATTATCCTGGTTCTGATATAACAATACTTATATCTAAAGGAAAACTACCTGGGGCAGGACTTCTGAACCAGAACGAAAAATACTTTTGGTTTCATCATTCTGAAGGTGATACTATGACTGTAGAAAATTCATCAGAACTTGATCTATGTGCTGCGTTTTGGGCTGCAGTAGCTTATGTCATAGCCGATTTAACAGATGATATACCTCGGGTAATATAATCATAATATAGCTTTAGGTAGTCATATAAAAATATGTGCATTCTTAGTCGTACAGAAATTGTGCAAGGAATGTGCCATATATTCCTATAACATATTCGTTTAGTTTAGCCTGATATTCCCACGGTAACTGGATGAACAGCGGTTGACACCGCGTTATCTTCTGAGTACACTTCTGATACACGACACATTGTGAACTGTTTGCCAAGCCCTCACATTGTGATAAAGTGGAATAAGTAATTGACAACCAACGACTACAAGAAAGTTCAATTTACTAAATACTAAACAAACTCTAGCTCGTTTCCGACAAATAAGTTTTTCCGCTCTCACACATTCATTTATTGACTACAGGCAGAAGGAGTAGTAGGTACCTATCGAATTTCTAACATTGTACAAATTGTATATGTTTCATAAAATAGTATTTAGGAGAGATGTTACAAACAAATCGTCTGCATAGTGCACAAACAAATCTCGTCTTTCTGGTTATTTCCCCTAATTGTACAAAGGATAATTTTCTGTTCTGAATTCTGAATTAAAACTTTCCTAGGTAGCAGAATATTTTGAAATTTTGGCATGTAATATAATTCCAGTTACAATCGGCGCGCTATAAGAAGCCCGTTTTGACACATTGATAACACCACCGAAATTATTCAAGTCAACTTTTAGAACAGAAGTAACCACAAACCATGTGTGGCATCCAAGATGTAGACGTTCTATTTTTTTTATTTTCTTTGTCATTCAATATCAGCAACGTTTATGTTGATTATTAAATCGTACTATCAAAGTTTTGAAGTCGCTTGATATTTGAATTATGTGGGTACATATGTATATTGTTTCTTATAGTAACTTATATACAGGGTAGGGCCACGGGCTGAAGACTTAACCCAGGATATTTTTTACATAAACATAATTCTAAAGTAGGCGTATTAGTGTTTGAAAAACATTTACGATTAAATCACAGTGTCTGACATACCACTGACACACCCGTCTGAAAAATAATAGCCTTACTGTTATAGTTCAAGTGCTTAAACGCTTAAATCGTCTTAATATGGGGTCAGGAAGTTAGTTTATGATATTTTAGAGTGATACCCTACCGTGAAACCTAAGGAAGAAAAAAAATTTTGGAGGAAAAAATCAATATTTTTGTGAAATTGTTGCTGCTTTACAAAATGTAAACAAACTATTATCAAACCATCTTGGTTCTTGAACTACTTATGTATATGTTACCTATTTCACAGTCGATGAACATTAATATCTACCTATAAGATTTCGTGTATCAGGTGATCGAGAAGAAGTGGGAAAGATGAAAAATCTTAATGATTAAAATGTAAATAATCTTTATATTGCGTTGTGTGTTTTTTATTTGCATTCAGTTACTTAGTAGGCACCCTACGCTCTGCGTCACACAGAGGCGGAACAACTAGAAAAACGGGCCTTGATAAACATCGATGAAATAAAACATCGAATGAGAAAACGTCGACTCTTTCCGATGCTAACAAAGTCAGTCACCTGTCAAAAAAAAGGTCTATTTTTTTAACGACGAATGACGCTTGCCATTAGTCAGACAAAGCATGAAACATAGCTAAGTAGTGCTTGAACGTTTCAGAATACGGACCATAGTCTGGTAGCTAAAGCTGTGAATGTGAACACACGATTGTCTGCTCGAGTGCGTACACAAGGAAAAGTCCATTGTCTCCAATAAATATTCATTGGACCTCCGTAAAATCACTCCCTCCATCCAAATAAGGGTTAGCGTGAAAGCCATTGTGTGAAGTGCTACTTCGCTGGTTATATAAAAACCTTCCTTTGAGGAGGGTGTGGAGTAGTAACTTTGAAAAATTACCGGCTATTATTGTGATTGGTTGGTACAAACTCTGTCCGTGTGTCATTTATGAACAATTCTACGGAAAGCTGTTCTGTGGGTGGGCTAAGCTATATTGTACATTTGGGTGGAGACACTTGTCCAACATAAATGCGATTCAATCACATTTATTAAGAAGGATTTGGTTTCCTATGTTTATTAACGTAAGAACATGGTGTAACTTGTTGAACGAAATACATTTAGGCCACATAGAAAGGTATCAGGCGGAGGCATTTGATAAGTAAATTCACTGTTTACTAACCGTAATAGACAGGGTTTACATAGTCACATTATACTATCTAAAGGTAAGAATCCCAAGCTCATAAAAGGACATGGACCCATCACTTCCGGTTAGTCACCAGCTGAAAGCCACAACCGCCGGATCGTTGTCACCTCTTCGGAGCGTATGGCCGATCCATCTCCACTTATGCAGAGTGATTTCTTAGCCAATCGGCCTTTGGTGGCATTTGGTACATACTATACAGAACGTATTCGCTATTGTGTTTGGCCAGTAAATTGGCAGAATAGCTCTGAGTGACTTATTTACGAAGACTTGTAGTTTACAGTGCAGCTTTGCTCTGAAGTCCTGGAGGAGATACGCATGTCGACAGTTTTGATAGTATTGTTACGCAGACTCCATAATACTGCGAAGGGCACCGTTCACCTAATTACCCGCTCTCATTCTTCTTTCAATATCTTTGTCAAACTTTCCATCACTTCCAACCTGGATGAACTTTTGAATTGAACTCTTGGATTTATATGTTGATCAAGTGTGTAGTAATGTAATGATGTTCAATGATCGTTAAAAGTATAAACAGCCGATGTCGTCAGTTGGTTTGAAGAAAAACTAATGCATTGGAGCCACTGTTACATATACTGTATGTATAGCTAAACAGCAAATTATACGTGTAGATTAAGGGCATATTCTTGAATTTGCCTATTTTCCAAGCCCATCACAGGCTGCTGTATATGCAATAAATGTTGATATACATTAGATAGAGCATTTTTTCATCTAGATTAAAAGAGAGGGCTTTTTTAAAAAATCATTCCTAATTCATCCAAAAACACGAAAATGCTGCTTGGCGATTGGCGACTCTGGCGATTTTGGCTAAAAAAAGGTCAAACGCGGGCCGTGCACAGATGCTGTTCTCTGAGCTACGGAATGCGTGGAATGGATCCTAAAATACTTCAACTAACTTCAAATAGAAGCGCTTTTTCAAAATTTAATCAGAAATATCCACAATTTTGTAAAATAATTCAACTGACAAAAAATCTCATACAAAAATTTTGTTGTACCATCGCGGTGACAACTTCAAACCCGTCACTCCGCGGCTGGATGCCGTTCGTCTAGAAGCTCGAAGTTCTTTTGCTGACACTGTTAATAATATAATATATAATGTATAGTTCCAAAACAACGTTTGTCTGGTTAGCTAATGCTATATAATTCGTTGCATTTTTCGGTTTGTTCGTTGCGTTTTCCGAAAGGCATAACTTTTTCAGTTTTACGAAATAAAAGTTTTAACGAGTCCAAAACTTCTACCTAAGTTTTGTATTCGCGAGCAAGAAGCCCATATAGTTTACGGCAATGACAGCTGCTTAAAACCAGTATTACTTGAACTCCGAACTTGAAAATTTATTTATAATATTAATATTTGGTTTTACAAACTTTAATCTAACAAGATAAACAATCTTGTTAGTTTTAACAAGATAGTTAAGATCATTTTTAATGAAACGCGCACAGACATTATAACCCAATATTGTTCACCAGAGCTTACCTTTGTTATTTTACTCGACGTTTCGACGCAGTTGCATACGTCGTGATCACGAGTGGAATGGAGTGCGGCGGCTGCGACGTTCCCTGGTTTGATACGAATCCGCAACTATCCTAGATCAGATCCAACACTGATGACATCGGCTGTACAAGGCGATCTTTTTTCCGCGCGAGATTTAATTTTGTCAAACGTCGAGTAAAATAACAAAGGTAAGCTCGAGCTTGTCTTTGATTATATTCGCGCCTATATACCCGGTGAACAATATTGAGTTATAAGATTGTTAAGGTTTGTAAAACCAAACAAAATGAAAGATAATTTTTCAAGGAATATAAAAAAACAGACGAATCTTGCAGTTACACGCGCAGGATATTCATTCCCAACCATCGTTTAATCATCTTCCATCGTGCATTCCAAAGTTAAATAAAAAAGATAAAATATTATAAATGTTGACGAAATGCAACCCCAATTAATTTGGCCTGTATGATTTCTTAAATCTAAAGGCAAGTAGCTAGCATGATTTACGCTTTAAGGTAATCTGGAAAGGGTGGTGGATGCCTTTGTCCTACCAGTTACTAATGACAAATGATGTAGGTATGCTTGATTTCCAGACGAAATAATTTGAAAGCGACCAAAAGTTTAATTTTGTTACTGAACAAGGTCAAAATGTCTATTATAACTTTAAATGGACTTCGCTCAGTTTAAAGGTACTTGTGTCTGTTGAAAGGAGAAACGGTTAGCACTCCCCTTGACAAGGTTGGAACACACAAAATGGCGAAGGAACTATTCGTCACATTTTAAAAAGAGCCCTGTAGTTCCGATCGTTTCGACAAGAATAGGACTACGGTATTCCCTGCCTGGTGTATAAGGCGTCCTTGGGGTTGTGGATGTCGGAATGTGGACCCCAGCACGTGCTTGTACGGCCCCGAGAAGGACAGCGGTTACACTATGGCCTGGTAACCGCCGCCGGCGATGGAGGTCCCCGGAGTCCAACTGTCCGGACCGATCGCTTCGGCGGGTCCTGACGCAATTCCTTCGGGTACTCCCGGGACCCTCCCTGCTTGCGACATGGAGGGGTTTAATTAGGGGTTTAATCGGTAAGAGTCCGACACTACCGTTCGCTGTCCCTCCATGAAGATGACATTCGATACTCGATTTTGTTGTACATTTTAGCTATAAGCAGTAATAGTTTTGCGAACTGCTCTATGAAATTGTAATTAATAATGAATGTAATGTAAATATATTGAAATACCTGAAACTGTCTTGGCAGAGGTTAACCCAAAGTGGTCGAGGTGGAGCCCATAACCGGTACCTATATTTTTTTTGCTAAGCGTTTACTACGTTTATATTCTGAAGTTAACCATAGCCTAACTGTCGTTGGTGATCGTAACCAATTACCGAAGAACAGCAACACTTTCCGCGGACACCATGGATTCTAGCTGTTGTTTCGACAGAGCCTGCCTAGTCGGGAAGCCAAGTAGGGTTCCTCGATATTTTTTTCTTGACACCGGTTTTGTTTACAAAGCTTCGGTAATAACCTCGCCACACGATAGTTTTATTAGATCTACTGGCAACCGAAATAACTGCTTAGCTTAGCATATACCTTGATAATTGTATACTTTTCAGAAAATATCCCTGTCAATGACTATGCTGGATAGCAAAATAATTTATTAACTTTTTCTCGCCGACAAGTTTTATGAAAAACGAGAAGTTTTTTTTTTTTTTTTTATTAATCACTATGAACAAGCGTTGGTCAAATTAGTAACTGGTACAGAAATAAAACCGGCCAAGAGCGAGTCGGACTCGCCAGTGAAGGGTAGCACTAGCAGCAGGTAGGGAACATAGTAATATACAAGTTTTTGTAGTTCGTTGTAAGTTTGATCGACGTGTTATCTACTATATAATAAATTAGGTAAGTAATTTGATTTATATATTTTAATTTTATTTATTTAAAAACATAACTACTGGCTAGATCTCATTCAAACCAATTTTCTTTAGTAGTTTGTATAGTAATACACATCATATATTTTTTTCAGTTGCCCATTTTTAGAAGTTACGGGGTTTACACATTTTACCACTTTGGAAGAATCTCTCGCGCAAACTATTCAGGTTAGAATAAAATAATATAAGAAACCTGAACATCATTTTCAAATACCTATTGATAGATACCCCACACGTATAGGTTTGCTGAAAATGTTTTTTTAATTTAAGTTCTATGTATGGGGAAACCCAAAAATTTTGGATTTTTTCTGATTTTATTTTAAAATCTTAATGCGGTTTACAGAATACATCTACGCACCAAATTTCAATAATGTAGCTCTTATAGTTTCGGAATAAACTGGCTGTGACGTACAGACGGACAGACGAATGACGAACCTATAAGGGTTCTGTTTTTTCCATTTGGCTACGGAACCCTAAAAAGGCGACGACCAATTGTCGGACCTATGAACCAAAGACCTTATTAACAATTACACTTAATAATCTCATGAAAAGTGGCCTATCTGGGCAAGCTCAGAAAGCTGAAAAAAGGTGCACTGTTTTATGTATGTGACTGTACCTATTCCATCTTTTTTTTTTTATCAATATGGACAAGCGTTTGACCACCATCCTGCCTGATGTTAAGCAGCGATGTGGTCTACGATGGAGCACACTTGTTCATTAGGTACCTATTCACCCGCGACTTGAAGACCTTCAGACTGTACTGCGCAGGAAACACAGACTCCGGCAAGTCGTTCCACATCCTGGCGGTACGCACTATGAAAGTGGACGCAAACCGTTTGGTTCGCGTAAATGGCAAATCCACCTGGTATGGATGACGTTTTGCCGTTCTCCTTCTCCGATGGAAATCCCTTCTTTCACGGCCTTTTCAATTGGCTTATCTTCATATCTTGTTAAAATCGCCAACCGCGGACTGACAAAAGTGAAGTCATTAATATAGACATACAAAATAAAAGTGACATTTGTTGGCCGCATGCAAGCTGAGCAGGTGCGAATATCGTAAGCAAAGCCATATTCCAAAATTTTATTAAAGGATTTTCTCAAATAAGCTTAGTGATATCTCCAACGAGACGTTCGAAACAGTCTGTACTTTTATCTGATCTTGTAATGCCCAAGTTTAGAATATGACAGAGTTCAAATTATGTTGGAAATGCAAAGATTGTCTTGGACTTGCTTATACATTTGCGCCATCTTTGCCCACGAGCGGTCATGAATACTAACACTGGGGCACAGATTTACTCCAGAATACCAAATACCTATACACAATAGACGAATGGAAAAGCGCATTATGCGGATCAATTTTCGATTTTAAACGTGACTACAGGTTGCTTTTACCTCGCTATTAAAAAATAATACTTAGGTAAATAATATTTTATTGTTCATACTATTTGACCCGGCAAACGTTGTTTTTCGCCCGCGTGGACTTCGGTTATATTGCGGTATAAAGGACAACTTTAAGAAAACTAATCATTCCTACGGAAACATCTAAATTTCCCTCGGGAATATCATTTTTTCCGGGATATAAAGTACCCTATTATTTAATCCGGACTTCTAACTATACGTTTTCAAATACGTGCTAATGTTGGGACCGATCATTATTTGGTTGTCAGCCGAATTAGTGGTTTGTTCCGGGGTTGGCGTCATCGGGCTCCTGTTTTCAACACAAGCTTGCAAAGAATAAAAGTTGATTAACTCCGGAAGGATGACGTGAAAGAGAAGTATGAATCAATGCTGAAAGAAAGACTCAGTATAGTGAATGAAGAAATAAGAGAAGATGAGATAGATAATGTATGGAATATTTTAAAAAATGGTATGGTTGAGATAGCCACTGAGGTATGCGGGGTGCGAAAGAGGAAGAATGTCTCCAGAGACTGTGAGCTCTGGTGGGATGAGGAAGTAAGTAAGGGTGTGAATGAAAAGAAAAAGGCATGGATGGACGTGTTGGCCATGAGAGCCAACACCCAAGCAACTAATGTGGATGAAAGTGAAAGGAAAATGTCTCAGTATAAGTGCTTAAAGAAGAGAGTGAAAGAACTGATAGTACGTAAGAAGATTGAGTTAAAAGAGCGGAATGAAAAGAGGTTCTCTGACAACTTCCAAAATAATATTCGGCTATTCTGGAAACTAGTCCGGTCAGCCAGAAGTAAGTCAGAGAATCATAGCATGAAAGGAATTAGAGATAAGGATGGAAAATTTTTGAATGAAGAAAATATGGTTGTGAGAAGATGGAAGGAATACTTTGAAAATTTGTTTGAATGTAGCACCGCGTCGACTTTGGTTGATGCGGTTAATATGGATGGCGAAGAGAATAAAAGTGAGATACATATGAATGAAATTTTCAAGGCTATGAAAGGAATGAAAAATGGAAAAGCGGCTGGGTATGATAGGATTTCGCTGGAGATGCTGAGGGCTGGTGGTGCGGTGGTGGCGAACCTGCTGTACCTTATTTTTAATGCATGTTGGCGATACGGCCGAGTACCAAGTGATTGGTGCAAAGCCGTAATCGTTCCACTGTATAAGGGTAAGGGCTCACAGCAGGATTGCAAACATTACCGAGGAATCAGCCTTCTTAGTATCGTCGGCAAAATGTATGCAAAAGTGTTGATCGAAAGGGTAATACGTGAGACTGATGAAAAAATCTGGGATGTACAAGCTGGTTTTAGGAAGGGAATGGGATGCACCGACCAAGTCTTCTCTTTGCGCCAGGTGACGGAGAAGTTTTTGGCTAAAAACCAAAAGGTTTTCTGCGCTTTCATAGACTTAGAGAAGGCTTATGATCGGGTACCCAGGAATGAGTTGTGGACCTTGCTGCTGTCCCGGTTCAGGTTGGACAGGACCTTGGTACGGGCTTTGAAATCACTTTATGATGATTCCAGTGCCTGTGTCAGGGTAAACGGGACCTACTCAGACTGGTTTGGCATCCATAGAGGTGTCAGACAGGGATGCGTAGCGTCTCCGTGGCTGTTCAATCTGTTCATGGACAGTTGTTTGGAAGATCTGAAAGGTCGTGATTGGGGTCTAGATATGGGTGGTTTAATCATCAAATGCCTTTTATATGCTGACGATCAAGTTCTTCTTGCACCGTCGGCGTATGAATTGCAGCAGATGATTAATTGTATGAATGAGTCATTGAAAAGGAAAGGAATGAAAGTGAATGCTAGTAAGACCAAAGTAATGGTAGTCGAAAATAATGAAAGGACAGTTTGTGAGTGCATGATTGACGGTGAGAAAGTTGAACAAGTGGATGAGTTTGTATATTTGGGATCTCTATTTACAAGTGATGGAAAGTTTGACAAAAATATTGAAAGAAGAGTGAGTGCGGGTAATAAGGTTAACGGTGCCCTTCGCAGTGTTATGGAGAGCCAATTCATGTCGAAAAAGGCAAGATTGGCTGTCCATGACGCTGTACTGGCACCTACCTTAATGTACGGGAGTGAAAGTTGGGTATGGCAGAAGAAGCATAAAAGTAAAGTCAATGCCGTAGAAATGCGGTCATTGCGGAGCATGAAAGGCGTGACATTGAATGACAGGATAAGGAATAGTGTGATAAGAGAAAGTTGCGGTTTGAAGGAAGACGTAGTGACCAAGATTGAAAAGGGCATGCTTCGGTGGTTTTGGGCATATAGAGAGAATGGATGAAAGGCGATTGACGAAAGAGATTTATATGGGTGATGTAATGGGCCGAGTGAGTAGAGGTCGCCCCAGAAGGACATATACAGACCAGATTGGTGATGTCCTGGCCGAAGGTTGCGTGAAAAGTACTCGAAACCGAAGGTCATGTATGAAAAGATGTATGAATGTAGATGAAGCGAAAGGGGTATGTCAGGACCGTGACAAATGGAGATCTGTAGTCTCTGCCTACCCCTCTGGGAGACAGGCGTGAAGTGTATGTATGTATGTATGTATGTGTTCAAAGCAATCGGTTCATTATTTACGGCGCGAAAGCGGAACAAACAGACAAACTCACTTTCCCATTTATAATATTAGTAAGATTACTATCATTAAGAACAAGCGTTTGACCACCATCCTGCCTGATGTTAAGTAGCGATGTAGTCTACGACGGAGCACACTTATTCATTAGGTACCTATTCACCCGCGACATGAAGACCTTTAAACTGTATGAATGAATGAATGAATATACTCTTTATTGCACACTGTACATTACGAATGTAAAAAATAATACAATAGAAAAATTGCAAAAGGCGACCTTATCGCTCATAGCGATTTCTTCCAGGTAACCTAATGTACTGCGCAGGAAACACAGACTGTACTGCGCAGGAAACACAGACTCCGGCTAGTCATTCCACATCCTAGCGCACTATATATGAAAGTAAACGCAAACCGTTTGGTTAGCGTAAATGGTATATCCACCTGGTATGGATGACGTTTTGCCGTTCTCCTGTTGTAAAGTCCTATTGTAAAAGCGCGATCTCGATAGCACACTCTCCGAAGTACACCCGATAGAAGAAATATAGGCACGTAACCTTGCGGCAATGTTCTTGACTTTGTAGTCGAGCATCAAACAACCCAGGGCGTGTCTATTCCAGGTGGATATACCATTTACGCGAACCAAACGGTTTGCGTCCACTTTTATAGTGCGAACCGCCAGTATTTGGAATGACTTGCCGGAGTCTGCGTTTCCTGCGCAGTATAGTCTGAAGGTCTTCAAGTCGCGGGTCTATAGGTACCTAACGAACAAGTGTGTTCCATCGTAGACCACATCGCTGCTTTATATCAGGTAGGATAGTGGTCAAACGCTTGTTCATTGCGTTTAAAAAAACCTGAAGAAAACATTTACAAAAAAAAATCTGTGGAGTGGCACCTAAGTCATTGCTGACACATCTGCAGGGGTTCTGCATACTCAAAACAAGGGTGTCAATATCCTGTCCTAGAATACTATCCCCAGCCTTTTAATCCCAAAGAGGGGTAGGCAGAGGCACTTGCTAAAGCAAATGAGTGGGCAGTTCACCAAGCGTATTTAACCGAACGTGACAGGGGGTGAGCCCATCGCCGTTATAGGGTTTACAAGCCTTGTGGTATGCGGGTTTCTCTCTCTCTCTTTAAAAGAATCCCATTGGTACACGTCCAGTAGCGGGGCTCGAACCCGCGACCTCCCGGTTACAAGTCAAGGATCCGACCAACTGGACCACAGACGCTCACATGTATAAAGCATAACAGGTGCAGCAGATGTCCAGCCGGGATGTACTGGAAGGAGCCTAGGAGTTTCAGGCCGTTGTTGGGGTTAGATTGGGTAGGACAAATACTAAGAGCATCGGTAATAGGTGATAGACGGCTATATGGCCCAATAATCCCTTTGGTACCCTACATCCCTTCGGTCGACTATTACTAAATATGAATGAATACAATGTTGTATCATTATTTTCATCGCACGAACTGGACGATCACCAGGCTGACAGAAGTAAGGATATCCCTACCACCCATAAATAAATGTTAATTAAATTGTTCGTAATGTTAATTATCTTACAAACAATACACAAGTATTATTTAAATGAATTATTTTCTTCTGTCTTTCTCCAAGTTGACTAAAATTCTTGGTCCGCTTTCTGCGCAGAGTTAAACAAGTAGCCAGCTCAACAGCTTAACACTTATCGACTTCAGGTTTAGCTGGCAACACTGTTTTCTAGATTGATTAATTTTTTGTTTTCGACTCTGAAATAAAACGGATTACGTTAGTTACTGTATGTCACTTAACACTACAAAAATCGAAAATTAAATTGAACACGATTGTACTCCCATGCCTCACACTAATGCGTTGATTACACCTAACGAGTACAGTGGCTAGTCAGTAAATGAGTTCTCGGCCGAGAGAGTCGCCGAACCGAGTGGATGGTCACACGTATTTACTTTAGTGGCGAGTCAGTTCAGTTTTGATCACGCTTACGTCTGCAATGGATCGCAAAAATATAAACACGCACACTGCTTGGTGACGAAAGAACGAGTGACGAATGGCCGAGTGATAAGCGAGTGCATATTCATACGTGCCGAACGGAACATCGAGTCGCTGCGGGGGCAGAAGAATGAAGCTGGGAGGTGGATACTCGGCCTAGTAAACAGATTGGGATTCTAGTGACTCTCTCGCCTCTCTGCTCGACCTAGCACTCGGCCGAGCACTCGTTTAAGTGTTTAGACCAACCGAACACTCAGCCGAGGACACTGACTCGCCACTGTACTCGTTAGGTGTAATCAACGCTTAAATGATAGAATACTATGCTACCAACGTGAAGATATACCCGATTTTGAGGGTGACGCTTTATTGTAATATCAATTTTATTTGATATGGTTATACGACAAAGTAAAAAGAAATGGTTGTTTGTTTACAGATTTCTTTGGACTCTTTTATCATCTATACAAGAAAACGACCATGAATCGTATAGAATATAATACTACATCAATTCCTGACAAAGAATAGTGTACGAAATATAGGTACTTACTCAGAAATATATCCAAAAAGTTCACTGCACACATGCAAATTGTTTAGAAGAAAATTGGGCGTGACCGTGCTCCTTGAAAGGCATCCAGCCGCGGACGGACTGACGGGATTAATATAATATAGTATAGCCCCACCCCCTCGTTTCCTAAACGCTTAGTGAACCGTAGCCGTATGCTAAGCAAGTGTCTCTGCCTGACAGGTGTGTCAGGATCGTAGAAGGTAAAAATTGACTCTGTCTACCCATCTCACAGACATGCATCTACATGAAATAAAGGATATGAACGTGTGCATACCTAAATAAACTGTTCCAATTTAATATTGTCATCAATTCCGTAGGGGTCAATCATGTGGTTAGGCCAGTGGCCACATGATTGGCAATTTTATTTAGATACCTAGGTCATCTCGCCTACACATGTAGGCACGTGAAAGGTAGATAGGCATTTTACGAATATCTATTATGCTATAAAGTCTTCAATCTAGATAATCGTAATGAGATTCAGTTTATCCTTCAATTCAATTTGTATTTGCTGAAGTATTGGCCCAGATTAGGTACCTCTCCAAGTGATTACTTAGGTAGGTACGTACTTGTACGTTTGTACCTATTTATTGGAAATTTTGTTTTATTGGGTTTCTCGTTTCACTTAGTCGTGTTGCGAATTTTAAAAGATTAATGTTTTATTAATAACTAGTGGACTCGACAGACGTTGTCCTGTCTTAACTATATTGATATCTAGGGTGGCTTGTGCCCAGCAGTGGATGTCATTTTTTTTTCATAAGAACCTTCTGTGGTCATTAATAAGTACAACAAAGATAGAATTAGCGAAATCGGTCCACCCATTCCGGAGTTATGCCGTGACAACAAAAAGTGGCTTTGATTTTTATACCTTTATAATAGACTAGTGGACTCGACAGGCGTTGTCCTGTCTTAACTATCAATATTAATATCTAGGGTGGCCTGTGCCCAGCAGTGGATGTCCAGTCCAGTTTATCAGTTTATTTTCAGTACAGAAACAACAAATCATGTAAAATTCTACGATTGCATAAGCTGTACATACTAAAATGTTTCAGCCGATCCTCATATGATGGCAGGGTCTTTGCCAAGTTGCACTGATACGACAGGTGCCACAAGAAAGGATTCTGTATCCGCTCAAGCCTACAACTATGGACATAGTAATGGGGAGACCAAACCACACTAGCGTATTCAAGTGAAGACCTAACAAGAGTATTAAATAACAGAATCTTGGTGAATGGATTTTTAAAGTTTTTGCAGCTT
>SJJU01003454.1:0-49889 GCA_012932125.1 Conopomorpha cramerella
CTGGTAATCTGGTCATCTGTTCATGAAATACGACATAACCAGCATACATGGATATGACTGTGTTAAAAAAGTTTCCTTGTGAATGTTTGACCCAGTGAAGTGAAGAAACATAGAGTTAGAGACAATCATACAGTCAAGTCTTCATCATGATCTATTATTTGTATTATAGTGTAGGTAGTAAATAGATAGAGTATCTGTTTCTTATATTAGCCCCAGTTCTATTACTTTTTAATGCTCATATCGAAAGAAAACTATAAATCTTGAACAAAATAAGTACAAATTTGAAGGATTGATCATAACAAACAAGTCTTCAAACTAACTAATATTCCTAATTAAAATATGATACCTTCTACTTATAATTGCATAATAATTAATTGTAATTAATTATTTTATTTTAATTTCTTTTCAGAATCCATGAAGTTGCAATTCTAGGGAAGAAATTGGGAGTTACAAAAAAGGATAGAAATTCTATGAAAAGTGCTTTAAGTATAAGCAAATATCACATTTATAGAAAATTCATCAATATCTTGACAAATCATGAAAGAATAAAAGCAGATGTTGCTGGTGACATAGATTTATCAACTATTACTTACAATGAGATGAAATCGAAATCAGTGGCTTATATGGAGAAATGGAAGATAATTAAAAAAAAGTTTTTTGAAATGTGGACAGTTAAGCCAGACATGTGGAATTTTTGCATTTCAAGTGATAGCTTATGAGAAATATTCTTTAGGGAAGATTCATAAAGATTTCATGCTACTTTTCTATTTCTAACTTTCTATATACTGTTAGATGGTTCAATACTCGTGATATATATTTAAGTCAAAGTTGGTTCCCACTGTCTGTCCCTATGTATGCTTAGATCTTTAAAACTATACAACAGATTATTATGCTTTTTTAGTAGATAAAGTGATTCTAGAGGAAGGTTTATAGGTATACTAAAATTACAATATGAATAATGTATATTGACAAAACAGCTATGCCAGGTCAGCTAGTTTATTTATAATTGTATTAGCGATGCGCCCCGGCTTCACGCGAGTGCAATGATACTAAGTTATGCATGTTATACATAGAAACCTTCCTCAAGAATCACTTATCTACTAAAGCAAAACCTAAAAAATATTCTTTTGCCTACTTTTCGAGATCTAAGCATACATAGGGACAGACAGAGAGGCAACTTTATAATATGTTTTATACTATTTATTGATTGTTAATATGGAGCATTATCAATCACAAAAAGACTCTGTTGGCGTAAATTAGGTGCCAAATATTTAGTCACGCGCCAAAATATCCTAGCAGTAGGTACGGTATCAAGTAAGTGTATTAGTTGTGTTTATGTCCTAGAGCGCTTTGCTACGAGGGCAGGGGTTATATTGTGACACGTCATTAATTAACCGACTTCAAAAAAGGAGGAGGTTCTCAATTCGTCTGTATTTTTTATGTTTGTTACCTCAGAACTTTCGCCTGGTGGTTTTTTTTTTATTTGAAAGCAGGTGCTTCCCGTTTGGTCCCATATAAATTTGGTTCAGTTCCGACAACGACATCCATGAGAAAACCTCATAGGTATATGTCAAATTTTACTGGTTGAAGTCGGTTCTTTTATTCTTTAAGTTATTTAAATTTCAACCTTATGGTGGTAGACCAGATTCTTGGCCTACTATAGGTACCTATTTGAAACAGTACTGTGAAGGTATACGAAATAATTTTCCTAAATGAGCGGGATCAAAATATTATTCATAAGCCATAAATCGTTCAGTTTCATCCTTTTTTTGTAATTTAATTTATTTTTTGATAATGGCGAGATGTCTATATTTATGCTAGGATTCTGATGGCGGTAATATGTCTCTACCTATCCCACCAATAATTAAGTGTAACGATCTCTATGAATGTACCAACCTGAATATCAAATATACAATCGCCATTAACTTCACAGACACTAAGCTTTACTTAAAAGTGCAATAAAAATGGATACAAAAGTGTTCGATTGTCGTTTATTTTTCTCGCCGCCTACATGGAGGTAAACCTTTTTTTTCTGTCCCGGAAAAAGGATCTCGAAAACAATGGCTACACTCTCGAGAAGCGGCATGTGTCCAGGATAAGAGTATTAAAGGTTAAGTTAAACAAATGGGTCCGCGTCAGTGGCGCCACCTACGCGCCGGATTGCGCGTTATTGATGCTTGCAGCGTGGATTACTATCGTACCGCACTGACAATAAGGCTGCCTAAAGCGTTCCGCTTTGTGAACGGAAGAGTTATTTTGACAACAATTAGGGAAGTAAATACGTGTATGTATTTGACTAAATAGAAATAAATACATACCTGTGTATTTAAGCTATGCAGTCTTAAGTGAAATGCATTGAGAAGAGCGGTGCCTCCTAATACCGGCAACTATCTTGCTCAAAAGGAAGTGCCATATGAAATGATTTTACAAGACAGTTTGATAATGAAATAAATAAATAATTAGTAAGTAATTTGTAGTTGTTGGGATAGATAAGTCGGCTATCTCTTGTTACTATTATATTAATGTCAACTATACCTTTACACAATAATATAGGTACATCGGAATAAAATATTTTACACTGAATTTCCTACAAGAGCGGGATAACTTGCGGGTAACAACGCCGCCGGGGTACTTGTAAAGTAGTTATATATCCCACTAGGAAATCGTCCTTAAGTTTACTGTGTACCTATCTAACTACTTATCTACAATATCTTCGATTATTTTCATTAGGTACTTGTTAAAAAAAATGGCTGTCTGAAAGTCGGTTTACGGACGGTAGTCTGACGTGACAACATCAAACATTGCAGCTGCCCTAGCACGCGCCTCAAGAAAGACATGACATAGAACAAATACGCGCTCTGATTGGCTGCTATGTCACGCTTTGTGCGACTCAGCTAGTTTCAACAAATCGCAGCGGGTTATATGTCTTGTCACTTATTTCTTGGAACGCTGTGCTAGGGGGGCAGTAGGTAGTACTTAGTACACTAGCACGCGGAACGGGATAATGACGTCACCTTTTTCGTGCATGCAGCCCGTAGTATCAAGTTATTAAACGTTGTCACGTCAAAAAATCGATAATAACTTATCCATCCATAAAAAACCGAGAACGTATGAAACAAATCCTGCGATGTCAAGCCGTTCATCGTTCAGCTTTCTTCTTTCAATTAAAAAAAAGTACTATTTACGTTTATTATTTTCGATGCTCATGGCATTTGGTGCCCACTTCAATCGTGTGTTTTCTCTTGTTGCAATTTCACCGACAGTTCGGGAATTTCGCAATGGCTTCGTTTGTCATCTCTGTGATGATATGCGAAACCCTTCGATGTGAATGGGGTTTTACAGCTAAGGTACCCATTTTTATGGCTCATAATTTTTAATGAGGATTCGACGGAGGTAGTCTTACAATGTTGGTGCATGAATTAGTGAGTTTTAACTGCCTACGTAGGTAAAATTACTTATCTAGCTATAATTAGGTAAATAAACACTTCACTTAAGCAGTTTAGGTACTTACTTAGGTAAAATACGCTTGTGAGCAAAAATTCAAGGTCACACATAATTTGAGTACCTACATCTAAATATATCGCAATCAAGGAGAGCAAGTTGAGTGAAAAAATAGATTTTTTAAGACGATAAAATAGTGAGAAAGAAATTCACTGTAACGTATTGTTGTCTTTTTTTATTAATTATTTTTTTTGTGTAATTTATTGAAGTTTTATATCTAACCCGGAATTTTTGACGAGTGTATTTTCCAAGGCATAAAATCACGCATAAACTTTAAGGTTTAAGTATAGCTATATACTTAATTATTGTTACGCGCCCGGGGGGTCGAGAAACAACGACTACAATGCCGTAGATGTGTGCCAAACATTCGAAAGGCTTAAAGAACATTCCAGTATCCAAGCCGACGCATACAAACCACTATACATTGTCTATGTGCTAACAGATAATCATGGAACCATCTAGAAGTCTCTGTACTTGGATACCTACCACCAAGCCAATACCTACACGTGTGAAAGAGATACAAATAGAACCTTCTAGTAGTATCTCTAGTTGGTTGCTAGTGAGTGACGTCTGGAATGTTCGAGAGCTGTGTAGATAGGTACTTGATGTATGTGTATACGTATTACTTACGTGAAATAACTCTCATTTTTATAACCGTTTGAATGTAGTAGAAAGATCTCTAAAGATTGAGAAAAGTGTGGAATGATTCGGAATGCAAGTACCTAGCAATATAAGTACCTACTTGCCCACTGTTGAGTAGGTATAAACACGCGAGCCGACGACGGTTAGGTATCTAATTATTATTATTATATACATAATTATTATTAGAAGTTTCGACTCGAGAAAATACCTAAACCAACTCGAAAATTCTGGATATGTACGGTTGGTATATAAAGAACGACGATCGAGTCGGCGAGACAGTTTTCAACTAAACAGCGATACAGTGAACATCAAGAGAGAATACTAAAGGAAGCTAACAAGAACAAGTGATTGTGCGATATTAAAAGTGTTTACTAGCGGTTTTAGTTTAACGTTTGTAATTAGTTTATGTAATTACAGTACCGAAATAAAGTGTAATTCTTGATTATCGTAATAGTGTGATTTTCTATCGGTACGTGGGGGGTGGCCACGTACGTAACACTATTTCATAGTAAATTGCCCAAAATATACTCTGCGCAGTATCCATAGGTACCCCGCCCTTTCACATCGCATTTTGGATTTTATCTATTCATCAGCACTAAAACATGATAATTGAGTTTAATACTCAATGTATCATTCTCTGTTGCTATTCAAGCACTATTTAAGTTCTAGAATAGGAACGGGGAAAGGTACCTTGCAATTGAATGCTATATTTTCGCATTTATGAACAAAGTATAGAATTTTCCAAAAAAAAACAATCTGTTAAAGATAGTTGAAAACGAAATAGATGTAACTACTTTATTCTATGATCGGACTCTCTCTTTCGTTGATTTATTTTTTAAAAGAAAACTCCTCATTATGCTCTTAATTGTCTTTGTAGGTAGAATTAAACAAGAGCGAATTTAAAAATCCAAACTAGTTGTTTTTATTAGGTAAAATGTAGAGTCATGATTACATTTCGACAGCAAAAATCGCTCTTATATTCTTTATAACTTAAAGATTGCACAATCAATAACTAAACCTATAGTTTACTAACGGAAACTGTAGACGCGATCCACCTCTCCATGCAATGTTTTGTTTATCTTAAAGCCGACATTTGAGGTTAGTTCATAAGTTTGAGAATGCCGGGACTCATGACAGTACAATGGCCGTTCCGGTATATAAATCATAACAGGTGAGCGCCACGATCCACCACACTGAACTGGTATTGTCATTGTTTAGTCGCCGCTAGCTGTCCTAGAGGAAAACCTTCCGGACGGGGCAAGTGAAAACCACCTATATATGAAAACCTGTACATGTCTACCGTTTCTAAAGGAACTACTGCTATATTTGTTTCTTGCCAGTGTCAGTTGCAAGGTATTTTAATGATCAAAGAATATTATAATGTTAGTAGTTTGCAGTTGCCTATGTAGATAAGCTGGGATTTTGTTAATATAAGTCAGTCTTAATACGAATTATAGTGACCAATAAATGTTAGGATCTTCTATTAAAATCGGTGCAACATAACGAACAAACTGTGAGTTAGAGACTGCGGTGTCTTTCTCGGAGCCTATGCATAGTTCAGTATGCAATAAAAAAAAGATTACATCTCTAATCCCTGATGGGGAGAACATTGTTCAGTTCACTTTTAACTTGGCAGTTCGGCTTTATTTTGATCAAATAGTAAGGATACCGATGACAAGCGTTTAACACATCGCTCTAAGTACAAAGCTAAAAAGAAGGGAATACACGTCAAACCTACCTGAAATCTATAAGAAAATTGTCTACTGATCTACCAACTTGTCTCAAAGCCCAGTCTCTGTAAAGCACATTAGTGATAGGTAATCTGAAATTAAATCTATTATAATTGTTGGCACAGTAAAAAAGAAAAGACGACAATTTTATTGCTAGATTAAGTCCAATGAGCGTATCGGAAACGGGTTTCCTATTTTATACCGAAACCTGATTCGCCTATTTTCATTTCAACACTATTAATCGATTACTCAACTGGATGTTGTGATCTTCCTACGAAGAGCCTTTTGATGTAATAACGATCTATATATGTAAGCATTAATGTTACCTCTGTTGGTTATCCAAATAAATAAATAACCCATCGAAAACACTTTTGACCGAAATACAATCTACGACCATTCAAACAATCGACGTACTATTTATAAAAAGGTTTCGGTATAAAACAGGGAACTCATCGGAAACAGGGCGTAAGAACTGTTGCTAATATTCCTTCAATCTTGCCAGTGTAAACTTTCGTTATTAAAAGACGTACGTACCTAGTGCCTAGCTATATTGTGTAACAAGTATGACAGTTAGGTCGTAAATACAATAGTTGTTCGGATCCCGCTATCGGTGGAGGGTGGTTCGACTCACGATTCATTGTTTATCCATAACAAATTGCTCCGGTCAAATTCCTAGCAGAAAGCTGACACCGGGGTAACGGGCGCCATATCGGCGAGCGCTACTCCACTCCGGGTCCCAGAGACTGGTGAACCGTGAACCTACGAGCGACGTCCACGATAAGTAACTTTAAAGAACAAGAAAGAACCGACTTATAGAATCATCCAAATCGATTCACACAGTCAAAAGTTTTGAGGTAACAAACATAAAATAATAACGACGAATTGAGAACCTCCTTTTTGAAGTCGGTTAAAAATAACGCAACCTGCTTTAGGATAGCTAGGAAGGCACTAACTTTAATAAGATTTTAACGATCGTGATAGGTTGAAATGTTATTGCAACTATACAAAGTCTAGCTTACGTTTCTTAAAATGTTTGATTGACTTTTTCGTATTGATGAAATGTTGCAGCATAGTAGGTAGGTAGAGAAATAGCGAAAAAGTGTGTTGTTTCTGAATGTAAGATAATGTTGAGTGCCCAAGGTATTGTACGTACTACTGATACACGCAGTGTGCTGTGGTTTTCTTTGTGTGGTTCTCCTAGACGAAGAGCGTTTCACCTATTAAACATTATTTCAATGCACATAATCAATGAATATTAACAACCATCATCATGTACGAGTAGGTACTTAGGTCTAAAACTGCCTTTCTATTGAATATTTTACATATATGCAATAATGAAATATCTCAAGACAGATTGGCTGCACAACAAACACTATGTTATCGAGTTAATTCCCTTGTTGTTTTCTTAATTCGGTTTCTTTGTGCGCAATACATTGAACGCAAGTTTATTTCGGTTTTGTTGGATGACTAAGTTAAGAATGTTTTCAGTGAATTATCATATCAATTTTACAGGGGACATGCATATCTCAGCGTAGGAGTCACGGTTAAAGTAAACTCGTTAGTGATAAAATACGCGAGGAATTTATTGCGTACACTCGCTGAAATTCTAGGTTAATATAGTGGTAGGTACCTACTTCAAGTCGTCTGGGCGCTCTTTGTTACGCTTATAACCAACAAGGATGTCGTAATTTCGTGTAATGTTTCATACCTACGACGAGAAGGCGAAAGTTGTGCAAATAATTTTAAGTTAACAATGCTGTAAGCCGTTACCTTGGGTTACCTACATTACTGTCATAACGCTGAGCGTCTGCTGTATGTATGGGCACTCGTTTAAACCAATCGCCAATATTTTACGATCGTTTTCAATAATTTCGGTCGAGCGACGCCCTCGGTGTCATCCGGAGAAATTCAAGACCGAAAATATTAATAGGTATTCTTAGCTTTAATTCAAAAAGAATTATGTTGTCCTCGTGCATTTCCCCGATGTTAAAGGCACCACCTACTTTCAACGTGAAATGATCGCTCCATTCATTTAAAATATCGGCTGCTCGATGACCGAAATACCCCGTTCTGTTTCCTGGTGCAAAGGTTCAGTGCAAACACAAAACGAATACTCGTAAATGTTTTCGTGTGATGACGTTTTTAGGTACGATAATGGGATCTGTCGCCGTCGATCGATTCAGCCCCACGTTGGGATTACGTGAAATTAAAACGCCACTCAGTGCCCGATATTGTGTTGACATCGGGGTAATTGTTACAGAGAAATCGACCACCTTCGTCATGTGTCGCCGAGTCACGTTCTTTTTAACAACTGGATATGTAACTGTCATGCCTCTACATTTGTCAAAAGAAATTAAATTGTCTCGGACATTTCCATTAAATTGACAACCTTATAATTTACGTGAAACTCATAAATAATCTTAAATTGGTACGAATTTCATGCAGGCGGACGCCATTGCAGGCACTTGCCCCCTTAAGCTGACGGCATGAGCATGTTGCCCCACGTGAGTAAATACCTAGAGCGGCTAAACAACCTCCATTAATAGACTTCTTGGAAGCCTGCAATTTAGATGATAGACGTCTGGTATGCATGTTTTAGTTTTTACGCTACCGACCGCTCGTTGGCGAACTTCTTGTTTTTGATTATCTCTTTACTAAGTTGCAATTTTATATCCTTTCTTCATAGAAAGCTTGCTGTTGGCAATATATCTTGTTACTATCGGGTGTTCGCTATGAAATAATGTGATCATGTTGTGAAGGCACCATTCCAGTTGCTGATATTGAATCGCTGAAGCCAACTAATAATGCTGGGGTTGTTTATAACTCATTTTGCGCTTGTTAGTTTCCGTACGGTCACAACTACCTCCAGCAACTATGTCAGGGTGCTTTGTTTGCTCGTTGGTCGCTATTTATTTAGTTCGCTTCTTTATTGCTCTCATTTATTACATGAGCTTTACCATTGAGCGGGCAGCACCGCCCCGTGTCTTTTGCAAGCCATCGCGAGACGTGCCGGGACAAAACCAACGATCCGAGACGTAAATGGTACATTTACCTTGTTAATGGATTTCTTGTCTGCGATGCGGTGATTTTCTTGCAGCAAGTTAAATGATCGTTCAATTATTTACAATTAGTATCATTCGACTCATGCGCCTTACGTTCAGTGTACTGTGTTATGTACAATATTATTCTTTCGAAAAAATCACGTAGGTTACCTATATTATTATACGTAGGCAGAGATTATCTTTATGACATAACTATTAAAGCTATTAAATCAATCGATACGTATAAAAATAAACCCACCAACGAAATCGTATTAAATCAACATAGATCACGTTGCAACAAAACATAAATTTCAGATTTAAAGATGATATTTTAATGGAGGTTAAATTGAATATATTGTTGTCGATGAATCTCAAAGGGGTTTTTATCTGAATTGTGAGACATATTAATGGCGTATTTTTATCTGGCATTGTCTCCGCTGTTTGTGGTGCGATGTGTGAAGTAACCGATGCAATATTACTGTATGTGTATTTATTGTGGAATTGACACCGCTTATGCAACCCTGCGCCCATACCGAGCATAGTGTGGTGTGTGCCATACAAGATGCAGTATGCAGATGAACTGAAATCGCTGTTCTTATTTTCACGATTGTTGGCAAAATAAATGTCTTAATCAAGAGATAAACAGACGACATAACAATAAAAAAGTCCGAATGATTGTGTTGCGATTTTATGTAACGGTTTGTTTAAGAGAAAAGTATCGAAATATAAAGTAGGTGCGTGTGCCATACACTTGGTTTATTTTAAGGGAATGCGGCCTTAATCTTTCAGGTTACAGTCGGTACAGTTGAGGTGTATGTGATGTAGATGCAAACCTACAAAAGCGAAATTAAAAACACTTCAGTGAAATTAGCATACAAGAAGGCATTAAGTTCTAATTTTTTTATGGATTGGATCACTCCATGTCACGTTGGGTTAAATATGCTTGGTGAACTGTGGGCATTTGCTTTAGCAAGTGCCTCTGCCTACCCCGCTTTGGGATTAAAAGGCGTGAAGTGTATTTTTTACTACATATGTGTTTGTACTTCTATGTATGGAATGATGTAAAGTAACTTTTTGATGTCTATTACAGTTCTAAATATTCAACGAATTGCCAGTCCAACATGTTTCATTCTTGAATAGTAAGTTCTAACTCTACTTAATACTCACCGTTAGATATTCCTGACTTTTCTTAGAGACGGAGATGGTCATTTAACTGGAAGCCATGTGAGATTTTGTATCTCTACATATCATATGTATATACATAAACTCGCATTATAATCCCTATTGGAATGAACAGAGCTTCTTGAGACAAATGCCTCGTAGGAGAATGGGCAATTCCATGGCTATGACTTCACATACAATTTGGTTATTAATTCTGTCATTGACATTATTATTTTGTGTGCTAAGTGACATTAATGACGGTAATGGGAAGCAACATATGTCATGAAAGATTTCTTCATTGCTTAGATTAGGAAGAAATTGTGACCTACTAACTAATAACAATATACCTACTGTTTTGGTTTTGCACACGTTAAGGATAATGTCAAATGATAGAAAAGGATAAAATACTGAGTAAGTTACACATTGCTGTGAGTGTGACCAGTACATGGTCTATTTCTTTTGCACCCGGCGCCTTTTCTCAAGTTACTTGAAGACGTACATCTGTTATTATTCTTCTTACGTTCCAGACCAGAGAGGGATTTATATTTCTCCAAGAAACATTTCTTGGTTAAGTCTTTTGTAATAAGGGGCTTATGGTACCGTTCTTTGACAAGAATACGCGTGCAGTTAACATAAAGATATATGGCAGTACTGCTTACAGATCACGGATTTAATTATTAAAAAGATTTATGGTAACTGTGATTCTGCTGTGGACATAATTCGCATTTATTTGCCCTTGTGAGTCACTTTTCGTATTTGGAACGGTCCCATAACATTGGGAGGACACATTTTTAATTTCGTGAAGTAACAATTTATAATATTTGAACCCCCTGTTTATTGCTTTTTTATGGTTCCTGATGATCGGGTACCCAAAAATTTTATTATTTATTTTTCCATAAAGTTTTATTTGTCCCTTGTGGAGCTTCTTTACGAGTGTCTATGTAGGTATTGCATTCGTGTATTTTGTGTGAGGTGTCTCTACAAAACGAAATTATTTCAGATGTTACGTACGAGGTACGAGATCAAATCGATTGGACCAGTTTGGAGATAGTTTACTGGGG
Source organism: Conopomorpha cramerella (assembly GCA_012932125.1). Lineage (NCBI taxonomy): Eukaryota > Metazoa > Arthropoda > Insecta > Lepidoptera > Gracillariidae > Conopomorpha > Conopomorpha cramerella. The sequence goes on from SJJU01003454.1 coordinate 11,137, forward strand.
TGATTACGCTGACCTTTTTGCACTTCATTTACTAGGTGGCTGTGGGGCCAGGTTACAGTTGACACTGATGGCAATGCTGTGCCTGTATAGAGGCGTATTTGCAGAGTGCTCTGGGCGACCACGTGCGTCGCGTAATTTCGGCCAGACATCAACTGACCCCATCAACGGCGAACCTTTGTTTAAATTACTTTTAAAACCGGCTCTATGTTTTGACTCTACATTTACTTTACCTTTGTTAATAAAGAGTCTGTGGTAATAAAGACTTTATTAATATAATTGGAACAATATTTATTACTTTCTGGTTTTTGTTCTGTTATGTAACATGTCTGGATATACTGTAGACTTCTGTTTAGATGAAATTTAAGTAGGTACTAAGTAAAGTAGTGTTTCGGCGATATTTGTGCCGCCTAAGAAGGAGTCTAAGTTATAATAGATACGGATCGAGTAAATTAATCGAATCGATACAGATTAAAGCAAAAGTGAATTTAATGCAAGGAAATTAAAATAAAAGAACATACATACCTATTTATTGTTATTCTTTTATAACATCCTTTCAAAACGAAAAGACCAGGTTTTTTTAATGATGAAAGAAAGTGACGGCTTAAAACGCAATAAATTAGGAAGCAGGTAGGTAGTTGAGTAAATTGAAACAAAAAAAAAACAGAACCTATCGTATAACGATGTATTCGTCATATGAAATCGGAGAATAAATTATTTTATATGTACCATAAATTACGTTTTATATGTTTAGATAAAATTACAGAAAGTTTGACTAGGCGGAACTTAAATGATTTTGTCATAGAGATATATTTTACTATGTAATATAATAATTGTTTTACGGAAAAATAAGTTTGGCGCTAAAACAGACCTAGAAATTTTTGGGTACAATTCTTTGTGCGGAAAATCGACTAGTCAGTAAATTAATTAGACTGGTAACTTATAAAATACCAGATGTGTCCCACGGTGTTTCCCGCTGCTCATCCCTTAGGAATATAGAGACAAAATATAGCCATATCCCAATTCATCTCTTCCTACCAAATTTCGTGAAAATCTGATTTGAGTTTTCCTAAGATCTATTCATGGAGATGCCGGTTAAAAGTTTTAAGCTACTTGCTACTGTCACATTCGTATTACATTATTCTTTTTTATGACTAAACAAACAGTAATAACTTACGGTTAGGTAAAAGAAATACCAATGAAATAACTATAAAATGAGTACGATACTGTGATGATATTTGATTGTATGAATCATACGAAACAATAATCTTACATTAGTGCATTCCAACGCAATTATCAAATAGTTCGAAATTGTAGAGCATGATACCAATTTAGTGGTATACTTACTCATTTACCGTTTTTTTTTGTTATTGAAAATATTTTTTGGAGAATGTATTTAATTAAACAGAATTTTATATGTGGTGGTAATCAATGATGCTGCCTTACTGATTGTAATAGAAGTGCCGTAGAAAGGCTGTTTTTGTTACAATAAACTAGGCAAAAGTATAAATTATATATAGTATGTATGTTATGTATAAAGTATAAGTAACTGCTTAATTTCTGCAGGGATTCTTTATCCGATCGAACTAAGTTATATAGTTAGCTTCACCGCCCTGGTACGATAGTAGCTCTGTCCCTTAGAGGTCCTAAAATGGTAAAGTAATGGGATTTTAAAAGTAATCTAATTAATTTATATTTATTTATTTATTTTATTTATTTATATAGGTTCACCAACATACGTAACACTCAGTTTAACTTAATAATATAAAACGAGTACTGAAATTACATAACTAAAGTGCACGACCAATTACAGGCAAACACCACATGCTTAAGATTATTAACACATATTAATTACTCTAGAACTTAGGACAGAATTACAGTATCAAATAAATAATTAATAATTTTGATAAAAAACAAAAAAAAAGTATAAGTGACAAATGAAAAGTAATTTAGCCGTTTGATAAGGCTTTGGTCAGTGACAGCTTAGCTGATCTCAATGAGTCATGGTGTATATCTACTACGCTAGAACAATGGTTTAGCAGTTTGCAAAGCCTTGGTATTGGCGAGTTCGCACCTAGGACGGTTCTACGCAGGGGCGGTGCTAATGGGGTGATCTGTCGACGTGGATATCTCGAGGGAGCTTTAAAGTTAATTTTCTGCAATAAATGTGAGCAATCAATCTGTGACTTTAATAATTTATAAAGGAAGCCAAGATCCAGAATATCATGCCTCGTTTTTATTGACTGAATACCAAAGTGATTTAGTCGACTCTCATATGACCTTAATGTTTTTGGTACCCCACAACTATATACTACATGCCACAAAAATCTTTTCTGTACTCTTTCTAGTTTTAATATATGTGTAGCATAGTGAGGTCGCCATACAACACTACAATATTCTAGAATGCTGCGTACTAGGCTGTTGTACAGAGTGAATTTTGTTTCGGCTCTATGAAAGACTTTACTGTTCCTAATGACAAATCCTAGCATTTTAGAGGCTTTCTTGGCTGTATATTCTATATGTGGTATAAATGTGAGCTTAGCATCTAATATTACTCCTAAATCTTTTATTTCGGACACTTCCTGTAGTTTAGTATTATTGATAATATAAGATGAATTAATTATTTTAACTTTCCGAGTGAATTTAATATGGAAGCATTTTTTGGCATTCAATCCCATGAAATTTTCTTCGCACCACTTGGTGAGTGAGTCAAGGTCAGATTGCATTAATGCTGCGTCATTTTCAGTGTCAATAATTCGTATTAATTTTAGATCGTCCGCATAAAAGTAAGGTGTAGAAAAATGGAAAACATTGGGCAGATCGTTGATAAAAATGTTAAAAATTACCGGTCCAATATGGGAACCTTGGGGTACACCGGAAGTAATAGAAAAAGAGTTGGATTCGAAGCCACTAATTGCGGTGTAGAAAGTTCGTCCTGTAAGATATGAGTCCAACCATTGTAAGAGGGAGCCATTGAAACCATACATAGAGAGTTTATAGATTAATGTACCATGGGAAACTCTGTCAAAGGCCTTACAGAAATCGGTATATACTGAATCGATTTGCTTATTTCTGTCCATACCTTCTATTAGATCCTCAACGTAACAAACTAAATTAGTACTTGTAGATCTTGATTTAATAAAACCGTGTTGATGGTCCGAGACGAATCTGCTAAAGTAATGTTGAATAAATGGACACACTAGAGATTCAAAAACCTTTGATAGAGTGGATAAAATAGAAATAGGTCGGTAATCCCTGACATCCTCAATATTTCCGCCCTTAGTGATGGGAACAACTTTAGCTGTTTTCCACTTACTTGGGAATTTTCCACTTTCCAGCGATTTTTTAAAGATTATAAGAAGTGGAGTACATAGACTGGTACCACACCTTACAATAAAAATAGGTGGTATGCCGTCAGGGCCCGCTCCTTTTGATGTATCCAAACAAGATATTTTCTTGAGAATCATGTCCAGGTTCATCGGAATTGAGGATAAACAGTCTGACAAGAGACTATGGTTTTTTACATTATCATGGATAGGTTTGTTAGGAAGATATGTAGAATGAAAAAAGGAGGAAAACATGTGGCAAATATCTTTACCATTTGAGGCGGTTGTTTTCCCATCTGTCATGTGTGGGGGGTATGCAGAGACACCATGCCGTTTACCTTTCAGATAAGTCCAAAAAAGCTTTGCATTTCGTGAAATATTCATTTCTACCAGCTTAATGTAATCTCTATAGCATTGACTTGACAAACTAGTGCATCTACTGGATAGAAGTTTAAGTTCAAATTTATCTCTTGGATTTTTGTACATTTTATGTCTTCTCCTTACCTTTTCCTTTTCATGCAATAGACTGATGAGGTTTTTACAAAACCATGGCGGGTATTTATTTGTTTTAGGCTTAATAAGTGGAACATATATGTCTATTGCCTTATTCATCAGTGTATAAAATCTGTCTACTACTTCATTTATGTCCGTACTGGACAATTCCTCGTCCCATTCTATATTGTTGAAAAAGATTTGAATACCATCATAGTCTCCCTTAAAAAAATTACGCTTGCCTTTTGCACAGTTAGGTTTAAGATAATTTTGTTTGACTGCAACTATATATATAACTAGTAAACAAAGAAAACGAAACTTAAACGTAAATTATTATTAAAGAAAAGTAGTGAATCAATTTTAAGTATTAATAATTTTATTAATTAAATTTTAAATTTAAATTAAATTAACAATACATAACACTTCAACACGCCTGTCTCCCAGAGGGGTAGGCAGAGACTACAGATCTCCATTTGTCACGGACCTGACATACACCTTTCGCTTCATCTACATTCATACATCTTTTCATAGTTTTAAATTAATTTAATAATTATTTACGTTTATGTTCAGCAGTTATAATTGATTATGGAATGTGCCGTACAAACAAAAATCTTAAAATCCATTCATAAATTAGCGGTATAAATGCGTAACGAACGTACAAAAAATAATAATTAGAGAAACGTTTAAGCAAATTGAGGACTTCGTCCTTGTTGAAGTTGGTTAAGAATATTTATAACTTCGTGACGTATGTACGGCGGAGTGTACATGAGGATTCCCCACGTAAAAAAGAACATGTCCGCACGGAAAAGGTGGCGCAAAAAGTTATCGAAACCAATAAAGGTCTATAGTATCTGCCTATCCCTGTAAGAGAAAGATTTGCAGTGTATGTACGTAAAATAAAATTAAATGAAAATAAAATGAATAGATGGTGGTGACTTGTGTACTAGTGTCAATAGAAATTAACAATTTGCTACCTACTTAGTAACGGATAGCATTAACACCTTGGAGGGTTAAGGTGATCTGGAATGTTTGTGTCTAGACCTTGTTCTGTAAGCATGAAGGATGATTATTGTATGTGATGTTTGTTACCGAGAGTACAGTCATGACGCGACAACCATAATGTGCCGATCGAGGAAGCGGGCACAGCTGGAGTGTACTATAATCGAGATTTTTCCACATAAAATCCACTTTTTACACAACCAACCTGCCTTAATTAGCAGAGAAATCCACACTTGCTCTTACTATTATGCTAATTTTTGTTTTCTTCCAATTTCGAAAGTACTAACATTTTCTGTTATATGTTGCTCGAGAGAGATATTTTTAAGCGTACGATAAAACCGAGGAGATAGGAAAGTAAACATGAAGCAGGTGATGTAAGTAAATGCTTTACGGCAAGGAAAGTTAACTGAGACCTGCAATTTAACGTATTGAACGTCAGACAATGGATAGTTTTCCTATAATCGATCATTATGGGCGATCAAACAAAAGTCGAGGCCTAGAGGCAAGGGTTGGCACAGTTTTAAGTGGTCCATGGCAACCTGTAATGGTGCATGGTGGGAGAGGAAGCGCAGAGGCCGAATGTGGGCGTTGCGGTTCCAATTATGTCAAGTCAGGGACAAATTTATGGCTGCAGTGGACACGAGAGGCGCGACGGGCGAGCTTGACATGTGTCGCGGCCGACGATAGAGCCGTCTCACGCCTCCGTGGGCCCGGTTCCCGGATGCTGGCCTAGCACCGGATATACGCGCGATAAACACAATCTGCCAGATAAAGCCCGATATGTCTTCGCAGTTCTACTAAATCATTTAATTACGCATCGAAGTGATGGGTTCCATGCGACTTTTTCCACTTTTAAAACGGCAAATAAGTTAGTTAGTTTGCGTTTAACACTTTCCACCTTCGTGTATGCTGTTACAAAATATTTGCTAAAGTAAAACAATTGCTTGTAATGTACATTACATATGATAATACGGAATACCATACTGGTCGGTGCAGTGTGAGGAGGCTGCGCACGCGTCTCTATGTAGAGCCTCTGCGAATCGCACCCGCGCCGGTCGAACGTGCAGTCGCGCGGGAAACGTCGCGGCGTTCGGACGTGCCTTCCGACGATACTGAACGACGGTCAAGTCGATAAACACATCGCGAGCCGCGATCTTTGTTACGATACTTTTAAAAGAGTTGATCGAAAACTGTGTATCAGTGAATGCTAATGGAACACTGTGAAGATATGTACGGAATTTTCCGTTAATTTTTATAGATTTGTGAGAAAAACAATTAAAAAAAAGACAACAAACTGCACAAATGAAGATGACTGTGAACCGAATCAGGGTCGTGGTTTTAGGGAGTCCAAGGTGTGGGAAATCCGGTTAGTATGCAATTTTAAAGATTAACAAGTATCTATTATCATAGTTATCGTAGGGTATGAACAAAATACGGAGGTAGAGTGCATTAATTAAATTTTAAATTACCTCGACGTTACAATTTTAAAAACTTATTACCTTACTGGAATTATGTACTGAATTGCTCTACATTTTCTCGGGTTAATTTTTAAATTAATTTGAAATTATTTTCAATTGTACACTTAAACTAAATTAAACGAAAGTAGATATCCTAATTTTCTTTCACACAAAATCATAATAGTAACGTTAACTTATTACAGAAATAAGTACATTTAAAATCAGAAAAAGAATTACGAAAAAATGATGATTGCGGTGTGTCGGTTACCTACAATGAAACTTGCACACTAAAATTTAAGATATGTGAATGCATAATGCAAGGCCCATTATTACGCGTTGCAAATACAACTAATTTAAAAGCCGAAACCATTAAGTTCGAAAACAAAAAAAAGAACTGCAAGTCTTTTTATATGGCGAGGTGCGTAATTTTGGGAAACAGGCTTGTTTTCGACATGTTATTACATCACATAATGTAAACAGAAGCTCCTGAAAAAAACAAACCACGTGCAACAAGCGAAAGCTTCAAGTAAACCATTAAAAAAAAGGCAAAAAGTTCCATCCAAAATGCCTGGAGGCTTATGGTGTACCTACAGAACTTGAATAGTTATCATATTGTAGGTAAAATTCATTGATATAGGTAGCTACCTAGCTAGCTAGACCCGATATTTGGAACTATGAATATTAATTTAGAATGCCTTCTGGGCATCCTACCTAACGACAATGACCTAGGACAAATATTTTACTTGTAGCTGTAAGTTTAATCTTAATGTAGCCAAGTGTGTGTAACATAGGTTTAAATGTGCCCACTTTTGAGAAAAATATACGTATTTCGTATTAAAAAAATCGTAGCGTAATTTCCCGTGCAAGATTATTATTATTTTTTAAATGTAAACCTTCTCCTGACTTTACTAACTACGCAAAAAAAAAAGAATTATTAGAGAAATTAATTAAATCTTTGTCCAGTATTACGCTTAGCAACACATTTAGCGATTCATTTTTTTATATGGATTAGTTGTTACCGGGTTATCCAGTTCATATGGGATTTTTGGGATAAATTATACATTAGTAACAGTGTTCATCATTAACATCTATAGATGTAATATACATTATGAAACTTTCTCTAGAATGACTATAAAAGAAAACCGCATCAAAATCCGTTGCGTAGTTCTAAAGACCTAAGCACCCAAATAGGGACAGACAGCGGGAGGCGACTTTGTTTTATACAAAACTATATGATGTATAAGGTAAAATTTTATCGTAAAATAACATTAAAATCCGTTTAGTACACACATCAAAAGTGTCTAGGGATCAAGTACATTTTAGGAGATTGCAATCAAGAATATATGTTACAAAAACTGAATTCATTCATAATTTATTCAAAATGTGGTGATAAGTCATTGATACAGGCATGGGGAATTAGGTAAGAGACCAATCCAGAAGATTAGATTTGATCTAAATAAATTAGATTTTTTTAGAGCTAAAACTTTTCTCTATCCCTAGACACTTTTGATGTGTGTAGTTTTCGCGTTTTATCTCTTGATAATTTCGGGATAAATTCTAGTAGAGGTATATTAATGTTATTCCCTTGTAACGCAATATTACTGTAAAGTTTCTTTTTTATTAAGTAATTTTCGCGTCAAAGTGTACCAAACCTCACTCCAAACAAACTTTCGCGTTTATAATTTTATTATGATTTTTAACCTATTCTGATGGATGAAAGGGCTCAACCCTTTCGCTGACAGTAAGCCATCATAAGCTTACAGTAAGCCGTGATAGCTAAAATCTTCTATTGTACATTGTTTACCGTTAAATAAATTGTCAAAAAAACAATGAACACTATTTTGGTCAATGAATTTTGGTGTAGAAATTAGGTATTATCGAACTACTCGCTTTTCACATTAAATACAACACTCGCGTTGTTACATATTAACCCCCTTACCAATAAATGCATTGTCACTTATACAACGGTTATTACAGGTCTACTTGAACTGGTTATTCCGTATTTGATTACAACTGACAAGTCAAGTTGAGCTTTGCGTATCCTCGAAATAGCTATTCAACCATTATTAGTAATGCCCTAAAAATCTTCCCGTAATCGCCAAGTGTTGTGAGTTGTGAGACTTTAGTAGTTATCTCATGGAAATCACTGTCAGAATTGAAAAAAAATTATTAAACGGGAAGCACCAGCTTTCAAATAAAAAAAGAAACATGCCGCCCGGGCATTTGACAGGCCCGTTGGTATAGTGGTCAACATGTCTGCCTTTGTTCCGTTGGGTCGTGGCTTCGATTCCCACCGCTAACAGGTACTTAGTTGAAGAGCTTTTAGGTACTTGTTGGATGTCTCTGGGTGTATTATTTATATAAGCATGTATTTAAAATAAACTAAAAAAAAATTTTGTTGTCTGAATACCACACAAGTGCTTTAGCTACTTAATATGAGATGAAGGCAATGTGTGTATTGTTGTAAAATATTTATTCATTATTTATATTTATCATATGAAGGAAAAAAGGCTTATCTTTGGTTAATTTCCCGCCGTAATATCCGGTATATTATAATGTCAGTGCGCGTTTCTTTTAAAAAATATTTATAAATCCAATTCGGTTCACCAAGGCACAACTTTGACGTAAAAGTAAAACCGTCGAATTGAGAACTTCTTCCTATTTTGAAGTCGATTAATAAAAATTAATGCACTTCACACCTTTAAAATTATATGAAATAAAATTCTTTATTTCAATGTTAAGCGCGTAGATATAATTGGCACTGTTCCCGCAATAAGTTACCCTGTGGCGCCGTACACAGGCTCTTCTTATAGACATTTTGCGTTAGATATTTTTTTTATATAGTAAAAAAGTAGTTAGGTTAACTAGTTAGTTCTTACTTATGGATAGGTAACAATTTGGAACGGAAACAATTTGCCCAACAAATCTATATCATCGTTATAAATAGTTGAGTATTATTAATCTTTCTACTAATAAGATTGTCACATCATTAAAATACAGATAGGTTGATATCAGAGAGGCTGTCATCGATTTGGTGATAAGCCGAATAATCCCCGGCTACAAATTCCGGGCACTATTCAAACAATGTGTGATGTATGAAAAAAAAAACGACATTAAATGTTATCGAAATTGATTGTCCATGTTGTAAAAATTGTTGGGGACTATTTTTTCGAAATTATTTATTTAGTACTTACTTTACTCAGGGCCAAAGCGCACTTGATGATACATGTAATAGGAACATTAATTATTAATACTAACTTTATCTAGAGAAACGTGATATACCTCTACAAAATCATATGGTATTTAATTAAAAACAACGCGAATAAATTTACATAATAAAAAAAAATATTATGGAATACCAGATGACCCTCCGGCGATGTTACCGTTTATTCTGTTCCTGTGGGAAAATCTGGATAAAATACAACTTATGTGGTATTCCGATTATACATATGAACGATAGAGTAAAGCTTAATTGAAATCCGTTCTGTACTTTTTTATTTTTATTTCGAATCGATACACAATTTTGCGTTTAGGTATAACATTATTTACTAGGATATGAGTGCCAAAACAACTTATGATACAAGTTCAAGGACATACGAATTCGTCGAAAGTATTCGTTGAATTTTTACTACAGGATCTGCCCATCTCAATTTCATATCTCAGTTTATTATGTATGAATTTACTATTTTCTAAGAAAGTGACAAACCATTATATTCAACTAGGTGACCGAAACGAAACGCCGATGTGTTGTTTTAAAATATGCATTATTAAAAATGTTCTCCTATTATTCTGTGTAAGTATAAACTTCCACCCCCCTTTTCACCCCCTTGCTCATGATGACCCCATCATAAAAGGTAAAATTTCAGCTTCAAGGGTCAAGAATTTGGTATGCGCGTTGATGAGTCAGTGGTAAATGAATCAATCAGGACTGAGTTTTATATCATCATTATAATCATCAGCCCATATTTGTCCACTGCTGGACTTAGGCCTCTCCAATTGCACACCACGTAAATATTAAATAAATAATGTCGAATTAATAGTACACAACAATTTTTAAAAGACGTATATAGATAATAAATAATACTGTGATAATATTTCTTGTGAAAATAAATTAGGCACTGACGCCTACTAAATGCGCACTAGATTAATTTGAAAAAAAAAAATGTTCCGCTCATAAATCAGAGATTCACAGCATCGAGCTACAATACTAAGCACTAAAAAGTTTTTCTTGTTTTTAAATTTAAACACAAAAAATATTGTACATGACTCATATACAAAGTGTAAAAGGACCCCGAGCAAAGGTTTTAGAAACGTTGTTGGGCTGGTCAATATGAACAACTTTTTCTATGGCGACAATGTGGGAAATTGAAAAAAGAAATTGCACTCCCATACAAAATGTCATATCCCGAAGCAAAAATTCGTCTATTATGTATCGAGATGAAAACATTTTTTTACCTAGCCCTGCATTGTCTGCATACTAAAAGTAGTTCATATTAACGAGCCAAACAATGTTTCTAAGACCATTGTTAGGGGTCCTTTTCCACTCTGTATATGAGCCGTGTAGGTTCTGGTAACACAACCTTAAAAAACAAAAGGGTCTATTTATGTTAATAATGTATTGATTGAAAACAAATATTAACTAACTAGATTAATATACTTTGAGAAGCAAGTATCTGTTGAAAACATTCATATTGCAATAGGCGTTTCTGTTACGACTATATTGCTAACCTTACGAAATGACCAATCCCTAGCATCATAAGGTCATAACTACATATAACAAAAACATTACTTTGTCTGATCATAATACCTCCCTGGTTAATAAGTAGTAGTTACGACTACGTTGAAATATCATATTAAGTCCAAGTTTCATGTAATAATACCTGTAATATACAGCTGGTACTGCATTTTATGCAAGATTAGATAGAATCGTCAAATAGTATTTCCTCATTGGATTTGTTATGAAGGTGTGGATCTACAGTGACTTGGAGCTATCAACATTGTAAACACAAAATATACCTAAAGGGTAATATCCAGTTTAGTTGCAGACGTTTGATTAGACTACAATTGCTTCAGCGAACAATTTCCTTTGCGAAGGCAATCTTACTAAATAAACCTCGGAGGAAATTTTCTCCGTTGTCTTGTTGTATAAAAGACGTGAAATCGCATTATGATTCAAATCTCAATTTAACTATAATCAAAGCAAACTGTGCATAGCTCGATGCGTGTGGTGTCTGCACTAATATTTACACTGTCTTTATCAGCGCATTCCAACGTTCGGAAGATTTCATTGTCACATTGATAAACTTTACCTTGCATTGTTTTACCGATCAACACTCGCATGGAATGCGATTGGCGCATATTTACATTACTATGTTGAGCTACTTCCATGCTTTCATTGGTCGGTATCATCATCAGCCACATAGCGTCCACTGCTGGACGAGGGCCTCCCCCATTGAGATCCGTCATTTGGGGTTAAATGCCAGTAATCGCCACGCTTGGCAGGCGGGTTGGCGATCGCAGTGGTGTTGTGGTTTAACTCACAGAGAGCGCTGCTGCCCGTTCTCTGGAGAGCTCCCTCGGTCGCCTCTTACGACCCCCATGACGGGAAAAGTTGGGCTGGGGTGGTGACACATGTATTCTATTCGCCGTCACCACACGGCTTCATTGGTCGGTATGTGGCTTAGTATTTTGCGAACAATCTTTTGTTTTGTATGTTTTAAATATTAGCAATTATTCTGTGTGAGAGATCGTCGACCTCGTGCGGTATGCGGAGCGTAAATCGCGCATTTTTGTGACGACGAACGTCGCGTTGTGTAACGCCCGGTGGCGCCAGCAGCGGCGGAGTCGCGGCGCGTCGCCGCTGACCCGGCGACACACTGCGCAGGCTGTCGCGGGCGACCGGTCGCCTGCTAATTGCAGCGCCCTAATTGTCGCCCGAGCTGATGACTGACGGACCGACCGGCCGGCGGCCGAGACGCATGCGTTTGCAATTCATTACTGACGAGGCCGCTTGACAGGCAAAATTGTTTTTAAAGTAGATCCTGTCTATGCACAGGCTCCGGTGGGAGTGGCGCCTGTCTGGGTAAAGAGGCCTACGGCCCATTAACATCCTTTAATTCTAGCCAGAGGTCCTTGAGGTGATCGTGATAGGTTTGACGGCCAACGAGCAAGGTATGAGTATAATAAGCACTTTAGCACTCTCTCGATTGACTTGATTCGGTCGCAAAGTTTGGTAATACCAGCCTTTAAAATTGTAGGCTATTATAGAATTTATCGCTGCTCATAAATAACTCCACATGGGACAATTTACAGTTTAATTATAACAATGAAGTAATTGGTTGCATCTGGTTAAAAAAGGCACGTAAGAATTGTAAACAATTTTGAAGGTTTTATTTACTTACCTACATTGTTTCAGTCGGCCAGCGCTGAAAATAAACTAATTGCGAATACTAAAAATGCATTCCTAATTCTCGTATCATTTAACGAATATACCATCCCACTATTATTGTGCCTGCTACGTGTATAAATTCCTTTTATGTTTTAACGCCGGTCCAGTTTATAATTTCCATTCCGTTAATCGTCACAGGATCATCAATTTAGTTGTTAAGGGCATAATATTAGGGTAATGTGGAGATGATTTCTACTTACAGCCTTCACAATGATAGCAGCTGGATTAATATAATACCGTTGCAACAGAGTCCCTTGGGAGTTTGCCTACTTGTTTACGGTAGAGAATTTTAATGAACTATTGCGCCAATCGTCTATACATTTTGCGTAATTTTACCCCTGAGGCTGTTGTATTATTAGGATTCTAGATCCGTCTTAAGAAATGTAAACACCATTACAATCTATGTCAGATACTACGATAAGAAATCGGGACGTCGTCACTTATGTAAAATGGTACGTACCTATTTGTCTATTTTAAAACTCTACACGTTTTTAACCGACTTAAAAAAAATCTCATCAGACAGGATGGTCAAACGCTTGTTCAAAGTGATAAAAAAAAATGGAGGAGATTCCCAATTAGTTGGTATTTTTTATGTTTGTTAGTCTGAGGTAAGTAAACATTTTTGACTTGTTGAACCGATTTCGATGATTTTTTTTTGAAAGCTGGTGTTTTCAGTTTGGTCCCATTTTAATTTAGTTCAGTTCCAACAATAATATTTTAGTGGTTGAAGTCGGTTCTTTTTTCTTTAAAGTTATTCATCAGCTAGAATTCAGATATGTTTACCAAAGCATTTTTTTAAAGACACTTGGAAGTAAACTGAGCACCTAATATGAAAACGCTTACTCAAAGCAAAAAAAAATTAAAAGCAAAACTGGTTCTGCTCACTTCGTCCACGACTGCACCGAGACGACGCGACGCAAGAAAAAAAAAGTCATAATTATAACATCATAATTCACATACTGATAGAACGTGATGCAACTTACAAATCGATACAAAATTCCCGTGTAAAAACTATGTTCCAATCACGCACTAAAAGCAAAACACAAAAGGCCGAACATTACCTATTACATAGTATTGCGCAAGTGGAACAAAAACGCCGCACGTCAACGCATCAACTCGATACGATGCTTGATCGATGATCTCGATCCTCTATTAATTACCCGCCGATTCTCAATCGATATCGGATCGTTGTATTGTTTCTCTCATCATCGGTCGATCTATCAACCCACGTGGTGCCATGTCGTTTGACCATTATAATACGTCTTCAGGGATCGATAATACGGAATTGTTTTATAATTTACTTGATAAGACAGTCATGGTAGAGGACATTTTGTATGTTTTATTCGTTTTTAATTTTTGGTATCGAAGGGCTAAAAGCTCAGAGGTCTTATTTTTCCTTCCGGTAAGCAGTACCATTTATACGTGATGATCCCTTCCATACCATATTTTTATGATCAGACCAAATTATAGGTGATATGAAAATATTTCATTTACCACGTTGACCCCAGTCAAAAGCTCTATTTTTTTATCATTAAGAACAAGAACAAGCGTTTGACCACCATCCTGTCTGATGTTAAGCACCAATGTGGTCTACAATGGAGCACACTTGTTAATTAGGTACCTATTCACCCGCGACTTGAAGACCTTCAGACTGTACTGCGCAGGAAACACAGACTCCGGCAAGTCATTCCACATCCTAGCGGTTCGCACTGTGAAAGTAGACGCAAACCGTTTGGTTCGCATAAATGGTAAATCCACCTGGTATGGATGACGTTTTGCCGTTCTCCTGGTTGTCCTCTTATAAAAACGCGATGGGGGAAGCTAATAAACATACACCAAAAATTGTATATTTAATAAAAATGCTGTTTTATAAATACTGCTTTTTTATGAAATGACCAACATACTTATTATTTTTAATACTACTCTTATGGTTATGATCCTTATTGACTTCCAAATATTAAAGAACAAGTACATATTGAAAAAGGTCAGTAAGGCTAGTAAAGTACTGAGTGAGTAAGGGTTATATAGAACTTTAATAGTTTTTTTATTGGTACTTAACATAGAACATAAGTACGAAAATCAACAGTAAAAGAAGTTCATTTTAGTTATACTTTTTGGGTTCCCCGGAGTACATTATTAACTGGATGCACCGTATTTTTAATACATCCTTAAGGAGCGTCTTTGGTCCAGTTGGTCGATTGCTTGCCTTGCAACCAGGAGGTCGTGGGTTCGAGTCCGGCTACTGGACGTGTACTAATTCTGGATTCTTTTGAGTGACGGTGAAGGACAACATCGTGATGAAACCCGCACTACTTACACAAGGTGTGTGGACCCTATAACGGCGATGAGTTCACCCCCTATCACGTTGCGTTAAATACGCTTGATGAACTGTGGGTATCTGCAATTACTAAAATTGCCTCTGCTTACCCCGCTTTGAGATGGCGTGAAGTGCATTTTTTTATTTTAGATGTATTCGTAGCTTAGCATCAAATAATAACGTATCTTACATATTGTAATGTAAAAAAAAACCTGGGTCATACTGGTAACCTCCCATCTGACCAGCAGAGGTCATGGAAAGTGAAATGCGGTGAATCATGTTAAAAAGGATATTGTTTACTTTTAGAATTCGGCCCTTTAATTGTAACATTGAATCATCAAGGTGTTCATTCACCGAAATTTACGTAATAATGAATGACAAAAAAAAAGTATGATGGAGAAAGCTTCCTGACGCACTTGATGCAATCAGACATTGAAAGGAAAAGTAAGGTATTTCGATGATAATAAACGTTATGATATCCGTACTCGCTTATTATAATGAGACGAAATGCGAAAGTGTGTTTCCATTGAACGAGTGTGGTAGGCGCCGCGCGTTTACAATTTGTCAATCTTCTCTCATTAGGTTTGTATTGATTTGTGCGTGAACATGGTTGCCAAATAGTTCTTACGCCCACTCGAAATTCGTATTGTTATGTCCTTTTTTACCTTTAGGATTTACGTTGGTTTCATGTAACATCCAATATATCGTATATTTCGTGTCGTAATTAAGGTAGGTACATTAAAGGTTTTTTTTCTTTATAGGAATAATAAGACAACGTGGGATGTTGGTGGGTAGATAGATAAAACCAATATTGGTCAACTCTTTCCCGGACAGTGGACGGCTATGGGCGTCATAACAATAAAAACCTATTGTGTCTATTTTACTGCCCGTCAATGTGTTAATCAATTGAAACCAATAGGTATTAGCCGTAGAACCGATGACCGTTGGGGCAAACGAGTTCTCGAGTGGAGACCGCGTCTCGGCAAACGTAGTATCGTAGACGCCCTCAGACAAGTTGAACTAATGATATGTGTAAGATCACTGGCAGAAGCTGGATGCGAGAAACCGAAAATAGATCACAGTGGCGTGCAATTATGTCCAGCAGTGGACAAGTATGGGCTGATGATGATGAACCAATAGGTCCCTACTTTTAAAATCATTATCAGTCCACTACTGGACGAGGGTTTCCCTCAATGATTTATTTCCACGATAATTTAGCAGGAAATGGAAATAATCGCCACGCTTGGCAGGTGGGTTGGCGATCGCAGTGGTGTTGTGGTTTAACTCACAGAGAGCGCTGCTGACGGCCCGCTGGAGAGTTCCCTCGGGCGCCTCTACTCTCTTAAAAATATACATATTATTTTATTTTATACGTAGCGAAGCACGTACAGGGCCACTAGTATTAGCATAGATTTTACTACATTATATTTTAGTAAGTGGATAATTGGTTTTTAAATACCGAATCTTTGTATTTCATAATACACTCACCGAAAGTGTCTAGGGATCAAGTACATTTTAGCAGATTGCAATCAAGAATATATTTTACAAAAATTGAATTCATTCATAATTTATTCAAAATGTGGTAATAAGTCATTGATACAGGCATGGGGAATTAGGTAGGAGACCAATCCAGAAGATTCGATTTGATTTAAATAAATTAGATTTTTTTAGAGCTAAAAATGTTCTTGATCCCTAGACACTTTTGATGTGTGTATAAGACATAGTCTCACAGAAGCCGTAAATTGTCTACTCATGTTAATAGATCACTGTACACTAAACTCGTATTAACGGCAGCCAACAAATACATTTCCATCTTTACAATAGACACAGGCCCAAACAGTCGGGGCCAAAGAAAGATATTTTTAACATTACATTCCCAAAACTTGTACCAATTCGTTATGTCCAGCCGACATTACCCCATTATATGTCTTCAATAACATAATATCAGTGTACCTTTTTTGAATACACGGATTATTCGTTTGAAAAGAAAGCTAATACTGACATGGGAAAGTTTTGGTGTTTTCCCTTTGAGAGGGACGATTACATCAATCATGAATATACACCAGAGGTTCTCAAACTTATTTTGTCTGCTGCGCACTGTGAAAAAAATGTTCTTATCGCCCTCCATTTTATACGTATTTAAAACCCACTTTAACTTCAATTGAAATAATGTATGTGCTCACTCCCAATCATGTTGGGTCAAATAGGCTTGGTAAACTGCCTCTGTATACCAGGGTAGAGGGGGGCGTTGGAATTAAAAAGTGAACTGAAATATAATTGTGAAGTATATAAGCGGAGATAGGTTTATTTGCCAACATTACTGCCCCATTTTAGTCCTGCAACCGTTTCAAGGGGGTATATATCCCGCTTTGGGAAACGCTGATATACACGTACGTAATATAATGGGCGAGTGATTAGAGTTGGGAAGAGCAAGGAGTCGGCTAAGCAAGCAATCAGAACATTGAATAGGGACGCGGTAGTACCTTTTTGATGGATTCAGGATTATTACCAGCGTTTGTATGTACGCGGACATTTGGTGGCCATTCGGTTTCGAGTTATTCATACAACTCGCCAGTCATGATTGCTGATAACTGTTCGGTGCCTACTGTAATAGGAATTCCAGGGGAAGGAGCATTTTGATTGGAAAGCCATAATGAATTCACGTTTTAGCTTCGTGCTCGCCGTAATAGATGTTAGATGAGGACCCGAAGAAAGGGTTATTCTGGTTAACCTTTAGTTTTCTTTTCGTCTGTACACCTAATTATGAGTATACAGGGTGTAATAGGTAAGTGTGTTCATGCGATTATTCTCCATTTATTAAAGTTATTAAAATCATAAAACTGATACCGAAAGTACGTTAACTAGTGAACAATATTTAATCAATCGCTTTTTTTATCAAACTAGATTTTTTACAGGTTTATTTAACTATCATAGATTAACACCTTTACCAAATATCGCAGTTCATTCCGTATTTGATGGGGACACATTTTGGGTCCAAGCTTGGCTCCAATATTTTATTCTATGCACGATAGTATTCTATGCATTGCTGTATTGGATCAAAGAGCTTGGAGTCCATCTGATAGTGCTAATGTGGAGCGCCCACATTATGTTCAACTGACTATTTAAAGTGAGCTTTATATAAACTAGCTCAACTTAACCGGCAAACATCGTTTTGTCAAAATACTTTATTAACAGTGTTTCTCTGCAATTACATACATGTAATTATAAACCTTTATCTAGATTATTTATATGCAATAAAGAAACCGCATCAAAATCAGTTGCGTAGTTTTAAAGATTTAATCATACATATGGACAGATAGCGGGAGGCGACTTAGTTTCGTACTACATAATATGTATTGATGGTCGTTAATATTGGTGTGGCGTCTTTTAAATATACTTATTTTACGAGGTTAACCCTCTCGTGGACACGTTGTGATAACAATAATATTTCTATTGTTTTTTAATTGAGTGTCCTCGAATGTGTTCATTTATAATTTATTTAGGACAACCTGTATATATGTGAATTTTAAATCCCCGTATAGATGAATTTTAATGGGTCGGTCCGCAGATACTATCGTAAGGTTAGCGTAGGTCATGTACTGCACGGCTCATACAATTTGTCGTAATAAATTTCTTGTTCTTATCATAATTAATTATCTATGACTGTATTTAGATTAATAGAACGCTGATTTATTATAATTTATGTTTGAATTGGTTACTTTAACCTTAGTTAGTTAGTTAGTTCTGTTGAAAAAATTGCTATTTTTCCTCAATTACATGCATATGTATAGGTCCTTAAAGACTTTAAGCGCATGTTTATTTCTAGTTTTTCTTTTAAAAGTCAAAGTCAAATCATTGACTACGAATCGAGGTTGATTCTATAATTATAACGCACTTGTTTGACAGATTGTTGTTTTTTATAGAAAACTCCTTAGAGAAATCTGTCAAACGTAGTGGGAAACGTAATGGATGCTACTACTATAACTACTTCATTCTATGATCGTTCATCTTCGGACTCCCTCTTTTGTGGGTTTTGTTTTTGTTTTACTGTAGTTGAGTGTGTTTTGTAAGATGTATTGAAATATGCATTTATGCGGATATGTAAGAAAAAGTCATCTCATTAATCGTGAAAAATGTTATAAAACGCTTCTTAAGAACTGACAGATTGAAACTGGCCACAATTTTCAAAGAAATAAGAGTAGAAAAAAAAATCAATCCCCGTATTAAAATGTCATCTCCCGAGGCAAAAATTGTCTATTTTGTATGAAGACGAACAGATTTTCATATTAACGAACCCAACAACGTTTCAAAGACCAGCTTGGGGTACTTTTACACGCAGTATATTTCTAAACTTAGGCATTTATGTTACCTATATTTTTAAACGTTTTAATTATATTGCTTACATTCTGATAGATAGAGCATTATTTAATAAACATTGTTTTTTCTTTGCAGCTGTCGTGGTTCGGTACTTGACTAAGCGGTATATTGGCGAATACAGTTCCACTGGCGGTAAGTTTTAAACTTTAAGTATGATTCTAACCGTGGTATTTTTAAAGATAGAAAAGCGCTAGTACACTGAGAGTGAAGCCTCAAAAGGTGGTCAAATGTACGCAAAGTACTGGTCTAAGTTGATATCCATCAACTAGCTGGTTAATGTTTAAACTTATTATGAACTAGCGATCCACTTCGGCTGCGCACGAGTTATTTTCTCTATTGTATTCTAGGTACACTTCACGCATTTTAATCCCTAAGCTGGGTAGGCAGAGGTAATTGCAAAGAAATTGCCCGCGGTTCACCAAGCGTATTTATCCCAATCTGACAGGGAACGAGCCCATCACCGTATTGTATTATTCAAATATTATACGGGTACATACTTACATATCGAACAGTTAGAAGAAAAGTGACACAAAACAACATTTGTCATTTTATGAAATTGAACTTTAACATAAAAGATAC
The DNA here is from genome assembly GCA_012932125.1 of Conopomorpha cramerella. Lineage (NCBI taxonomy): Eukaryota > Metazoa > Arthropoda > Insecta > Lepidoptera > Gracillariidae > Conopomorpha > Conopomorpha cramerella. The sequence goes on from SJJU01003454.1 coordinate 31,129, forward strand.
AAAACTTAAATTACAAAATCGGCATGTTTCGTATTAGGTTCTTTTTGTTCTAACTGTGCGATATAAACCTTCTTCATGAATCACTTTTTCTATTACAAAAACCGCATTAAAATCAATCGCCTTAAGATTGAAGCATACATAGGGAGAAACAGCAGGAGGTGACACTATTTTATACTATGTACCTACGTATTGATGATATTGATACGATAGTAAATGTACAATGGACACTGATTGTACTGTTTATTACAAAGCAAATCCAGAATTGGCTTTGACACATTCATGCTTTAAGTTCTATCAAGTTCCATACTTGAATGACCTCAGACTAAACACAACTAGACTTACAATCCAACACTGACGTTTACATTAAAACGAGACAGAAATATATAAACATGGAAGAGTAGAGTAACGGAGAAAATTTTCTGTCCCTTACTGTGTGTTTTTGGACCCAAATTGTCGCTTTTCATAGTAAAAGTGACAAAGTAAGTGGAAACATGGAATTGCATACTTACATTTAGGTTGAAAAGGAGCAAACTGAAGGTATTTTGCAAGTCTAGTTGTGTTTGGTCTAAGTGACTAAGACTTTACTGTCTAGACCCATATTTTGAAAGAACAGTAGGTATAATTAAAAAAAATAATAAATAAACCGGCTTTAACCAGTACAAGTCGCCCCTACTGATTTGCCAACATCAAACCCTGCCTGTCTTATTATGGGGGACCACCTTTGAAATATCTTCTTTCATCATCAAAATTGGTTTATAAACGACAAACAAACATAAAAAAGAATCTGTACTGTCGAATTGAGACAGACACCTTTTTTGAAGGCGGTTAAAAACAGCGTGTAAGTTACATGATGATGACACAATGTATATCTTTTGTTATTAATACGTAGGTAAGTGGTCGGCTTATTTGACTTGCAATCAAAAGGTTGTGGGTTCGAGTAGGGCTGTAGTGTAGGCGTGTACTAATGGGTCTCCTTTTCAGATTAGTTATATTTATACTACACAACGCTCATACGGTGTGATGAAACGTAGTTATATAAATCATTGCATAGTACGAGTATAAAACAAAGTCGCCTCTCGCTGTCTGTCCCTATGTGTGCTTATATCTTTAAAACTATACAATGGAGTTAGGTGCGATTTTCTTAAGTAGATAGAGCGATTCTTGAGGAAGGTTTATATGTAGAACTAGTGGACGCCCCGCGATTTCATTCGCGTTGTTTAGTAGTACCTGCATCTTATATTTCAAGCGTCTAACTTGAGCGGTTTAGATTTTTCATACAAAAATATTTTCCTGTTTATTCCCGTTCCCCTGGGAATTTGTGGAATTCCTTTCTTAGTGCATCCCTACGGTACCTAAGCTACGTTCGTTCAAATTTCAAGTGCCCAAGTTTAGCCGTTTGGGCTGTGTGTTGATATTGTCTGTTTCTCCTTTTATATATTTAGATAAAACAGAGTCGCCTCCCGCTGTCTGTCCCTATGTATGCTTAGGTTTTTAAAACTACGAAACGGAATTGAATGCGGTTTTCTTTAGTACACAGAGTGATTCTTGAGGAAGGTTTATATGTATAAAATAATGTTAACTTTTTTAAATTGGGCATGAGTGAGAGTATTATAAACGTAAAAGTAAACAAATATAATCAGAATGCTCCGAACTGCTAAGCTATCAGGAGTTACACGTGTTATTGTGAGTCAACCATAAAAGATAGACATATGCTGTTGAGGGATATATTTTAGACAATTTTATATGTAACTTTAGCCATTAAGGCTGCACACGCGACGGAAGCTTAAAAAATAGAGTAACTTCTCCCGTTTTCCCAAAATTTCCCTTCACTACTCTGCTCCTATTGATTGTAGCGTGATGAAACGAAATCCTATAACCTGCCCAGGAGTATGAAGAATAATTGTACCAAGTTTCGTTAAAATCCGTCGAGTAGTTTTTGTTTATATAAGGAACATACAGACAGACAAAAATTTTGCTGATTGTATATTTGGCATCAGTACCGATCACTAATCACCCACTGATAGTTATTTTGAAAATATATTTCATGTACAGAATTGACCTCTCTACAGATTTATTATACGTACCTATATAGATATAAATAAATACCTATAATAGCAGAGAAAAACTTTTAATAATGTATATTGGCGAAACACCGTTTGCCGGGTCAGCTAGTTATGTATAAACAGATACAGTATTATATCAAAAGGGATATGGCTTATATGACATAACTGACTGACGTCAAGTTAAATAAGCTTGATTTAATGTGGGCATTTGATTGCCCCACTTTGGATTATGAGTGTAGGTGCTACATAATCATTGTTTACACTTCTTTGACTTGAATTCCTTAACATGTTTCGTGATCCCCACAAAGAATCATTGCATCAATCCAATTATACGATTTAATGGGAGAGTTTTGTAATGTATGGCGCCTGTGGTCGTATACTTGACTTGTGATCCGGCCATTGAGACCGGCTGCAGGACGTGTACCAATGGGAGTCTTTTTCAAAGCCGAAACGCAACCCTCTTACGGAGAGAAAACATCGTGATGAAACGCACACCATAACGTGTGTGAACCCTATAACGGCGACGACCTCACCCCCTGTCACGGATTAAATATGCTTGGTAAACTGTGGGCATTTGCTGAACAAGTGCCGCCGTTTTGGGTTTGAAAGGCGTAAAGTGTATTTTCTTTTACCTGCTGTATTATTATTTTGTAATAAATAAATGCTCTATTCCTCTGGTTATTGCTAGTGGGAATTTGTTTAGCAAGTGTATCTGTCAACCCCACATTGGGATTACAAGTGGGGTAATTACCATTTGTTTTATAGAACAAGACGTTATTGAACAACAGTAGTTTGTTCGTCCTTTTCCTACTCTAGGGGGTGCAAGAGAGAAAAACTTGGTTTACACAACAGATGGGACGCACCCGTGAAGAGTATTTATTTTATTTGTCAAACGATTTTCATTAATGAATGTCTGAAATCTTCAAAACTATTCAAGTGACAACAAATATTATGCAAAAGAAATAGGTGCGGTAGGCCTTTGTCTAGAAGCATTTCAACCTAAACAAATGCTCACAGTTGACTCATATGCAAAAATAGTTGCCCCATAACTAATAGCAAACGTTATGAAATTTAATTTGCTTAATGTTTTCGCCTATTCTATAATTGACATGACGTGAGAAAAATACCACAAAAATTGCCCACACTTTTATTAAAAGCGGGGTTGTAATATACAATATCAGGACCCAAGCCAAATGAAAAAAAAAGACAAGCACAAGTGATAGGCCCGTAAATCTTTCGGACATTCGTTGTGTTCCGAATTTACGTCACATTCGTACCGAGTCGTCATAACAGTTTTAAGAACTTGCATCAGTATGCATAGGTTTAAAGAAATCTCATTACCATACATTATGCGCATGCGCACTTGAGTAACAGGTCGACTTATGATTTCGTTGCATTATGGGTCCGTTTAGCCGCCATGTTGTTTTCTGTAAATCTTCTAGATGTTTACAGTTATCACAATAAAAATAAGGTCGTTCTAGAAGGGCATTCATTAATCAGATGTTGTTATCTATATTATATCATTACATAGTATAAAACAAGGTCGTCTTCCGCTGTCTGTCCCTATGTATGCTTATAACTTTAATACTACGCAATGTTTTCATGCGGTTATCTTTAGTAGATAGAGTGATTCTTGAGGATGGTTTATATGAAGTGAATATGAAACACTGTTAATTATGTATATTGAAAAAACATCGTTTGCCGGGTCAGCTAGTATATAATATATATATTAAGCTTAAAGTCCTGATTGATTCATTCCTCAGCCCTTGACTCTAAGATGCTAAAATTTTGCACAGGGATACCTGAAAATGTTTACGTCACTTAAGAAATGATTTTTCAAAATTCATTCTTTAAGGAAAAGAAGGGGGTACAAGTGTACATATATGATAAAAACGTTAATTTCGGAGTTGTGGTTTTAAAACTTATTGGTAGTGTTTTTTAATAGAAATTAATACTGAAAATAAGTGAAATCACCAATGAAATCACGGGGCGTCCACTATTATTAATTAAGGTATTAATCATAAGGTACTTTGTTGCAGATTTCCTCTATCAACACCGGGTGGCTTTTGATGGTGCTGTATCGGAAGTAGAGATCTTAGACACTTCGAGCTGCGCGGTACGTAATTATTATAATTATTTCTTACATATATACACTTCACGCCTGTCTCCCAGAGGGGTAGGCAGAGACTACAGATCTCCATTTGTCACGGTGACATACCCCTTCCGCTCCTTCCGCTTCATCTACATTCAAACATCTTTTCATACATGTGCATAATTATTTCTTCATTGTTATTATATAATAATTTGTATTAATTTATAAATAGGTAAGATTTGATTGTTTATATTGATTGGCTCCAAATCTACTGGACTGGTTTGAACATTTCTTGCACTGTTGGGAAGCTGTAACAAAGCCGTTATTGCAAAATACATAAGGATACTTACTCACGAGACAACCACCCGTTATCATGGGATTTTTAGGACAAAATCAGATAATGCATAACCAGCATTCTTAGTAAAATAAATCCGTCCAATAGTCTCTGAATGTATTCGTAACAAATAACCACAAATTATTCACTGTCAAAAAATTACCTCTAGTATAGTTAAAATTACCGATTCTCAAACTGGAATATTGGGGACTGTGAAGACTGGGCCGTTGTCAAGGAAGCTCAAATATTACATGTTTTAAGACCATCCGAGAGATTCTAACACGGCTTGACGATACGTACGAAAAAAAAAAACACTTAAATATGTGTCCATGCAAAGGGTAGATGCAAAGGCACCCAAGTGGTGCTTAACTTAGGCAATCGGTTGCAATCACCGAAGCCAACTGCGCTACAATCGCTTGAAGGTATCTTACATTATTCATGTAGGTACTTAAATTATTAATGGTTATAAGTTGACACATAAAATATGTATTGTGACGCTGTGTCTCGTATGATAGACCACACGTATTTGAATGGATTTTTTTTATCGAGTACTTATATTGACAATAACTATTCCTCCTTGTTTGTGTTCGTTTATGCAGTTTTATCATCCTCCTGAACATTTCTTCAATTGTTATTCGACTGAGTCTATCCCCCATAGACTTATGGCATTCGATATGTTAGTATTATATTATCGGTTTCTGACACAGTGCAGACAGAATAGGCTGTTTGGGATCAGTTGGCCGCGTGTAAATAATAAACAAATGAAGGTCCGCGACATAATTTTTACGGTTACTTTGTCGCGTGTGAAATGTCCAAGACTAACCGAGAAAAATCACTTCCTAGACTCATATTATTCTAAAAAAATCCTTGTAATACTTGAGGCTCATTTGACTCTTTTCGACACATTCCATTAGAACCAGACAAAGTACAAAATTTACCTGAGTAGTTCTTGCTTCAAGTTTTAGTACGAACTTTGGTGTATTGTTGGGCCCGTTGGCTTAGTGGTCAGCATGTCTGATTCGATTCCGTAGGGTCGTGGGTTCGATTCCCACCTCTGACAGGTTCTTAGGTGATGAGCTTTTAAGTACTTGTTGGATGTATCTGGGTGTTTTATTTATACATGTATTTAAAAGAAAAAAAATGTAGTTAAGTAAGTATATTTCGTTGTCTGAATTCCATAACACAAGTGCTTTAGCTACTTAACATGGAATGAAAGCAATGTGTGTTATTGTAGAAATTGTCTTTTCCGGCTCTGGCACATAAATAGGCAAGGACAGGTTATCATAGGTTGGTGCGTGTTATCGTGTGTGAACTATCTTAGATATTAACTTACATGTACGTCCAAGACCAGTGCAGTAAAATCACTATTGCCTTGTAAATACATAGTGACAATTAATATCTTAGAGAACTGTGTTAAAAAAGTATTTATGCCAGTATGTTAAATTCTAGCACCTAAAGTACTTCCAGAGTACACTAGCTTCGGGTCATGTGATCGTGTGTGAAATATCTTGGATATCTTTAACGTCCAAGACCAGCCCGGGAGAATCACTATCGCCTAGTAAATATATAGTGATAATATCTTAGTGGTAACGTTGAATGGAGCAGCCAGCAAGCAGACATCGGCGATCTTAATTCTGCGGTAGACAATGAAGATGTTAATCAGGGCTTGGTCGGTCGCCGTTGGGTACGAGCGTACAATTTAATTAGACAAAGTTTATGGTGCTTGTATTAAACTTATCTGATGCGATCGTTACTGCAGTGTGCAGTATATACTGCAGGAGCGTTTTTTTTTTAGCTTTTTTGTGTGTATAAATATCGACTGTAGCTTAGTTGACGGGACTTTAGATTTGCAATAGGAAGGTTGTGGTGGAGTCCGTATGTATAGGTCTAATAGGATCTTATGGCAAAAAGGCAAAGAGAAATTAACGCTAGCAATTACTAGGTAAATTGGAGTAAAACGATTTGATACTTTATGGTTCACAAAAAAGAACAATTCCAGTTGACAGATGCAATTTTTTTGTTGCTATATATGTAAATCGCTATTTTTGAAGATCTTTTTGCGATCCGATCCTGCTAGACTTTTACTTATTGCTGTATTTCACAGTCAGTCACAGGTCGGATTGTACAAGCATATCATAATTAGTATAAAAACTAGCTGCCATAATTTGTATGCCTCTACATCTTTTCATATCATCCAGTTTTGGATTCTTTTCTTGTCACGTGATGTTCTAGCGGAACATCAACGAGTTGATCGTTTAATGTATTTTTATTGAATATGAATAGCAACATGAAATTATTGTAAAATATGTAGGTAATCAATAAATCTATAATTTTCTTCCACTCTAAATAGGTAGGTACTACGAATAGCCTAAATGTTTGTGTACGTGGTGGATGACGAGGCAGCTTGTAACAAAATAACAAATCGAATTTCGAAGTGTTCGAATTTGGAACACTTTAGTGAAGATGTTCAAATTGCATAACGAAAACCTGTACTAGATGTTACAATAATAAACAAACATAGACCTAGCACCGTGGGAGATGTTGCTCTAGATATTCTACTGATATTATATGCAATCCTCAAATGTAGTCAATGACGAAATTCAATAATGCTTCGCGCGTGTATTCTCTAAGGAATGAGTTCGGAGCCCGTTACACTACAACTTATTTGCTGGTCCAATCTCTAAAGGGAATATAAAGAAAAAGTGGATCATAGATACCTGGTCTGGTTTTAGGAGCTTACGGAATATTTATTTTGAATGTTTGTTTATCGGAACTTGATATTGCGTAAGATCTCTTTTTTCTCTTGTTTGGTGTTATAGCTAAATTTGGGATACGTAAACCAGGGTCTGTGAAAGTTCAGTAAGCTTTCGATGTCTATATTTAGAGCAAAGTCCGTTGTACAAACATTTGGTTAGGATTTACTGTTTATGTGTGCTTTTCAACGCTTTTATCGTACAATTAAAGATTTTTGTTTTTTTTTAGACAATATAGCTTTGGAAGCTTATTTTCTTTGACAATAAATGCACAATTTTTAAACTTTTTACAGTTATTAAATTTTTTTCTTTGTCTGAAGAAGATTTTACAATTTAAGGACCGATTTAGAAGAAACATGTGGCAACGAAAACTTTGTCAATAAAAACGTCATGGAAAATGCCTAAAATAGTAGGTAGTTTTGCAACTTCACCAAAAATTGATACGACGCAGGTGAATTAAACACGAATTTATTTTTCTTCGTTTCTACAGTAAGGTCTTATTACAAAACGTGGCGTATCTTTAGTTCTAGTCAAAACCGCTTATTGTTTTTATTACTGTCAAAATAAGATAACATGAGAGTTTTGCTTGACCAAAATGACTGTACAACCCAATGTGTTTGATAAACTTATGAAGTCAAACAGTTGCATTGGGCAGATGAGAAAATCTAATGAACATATTTCATACTCTATTTATTTAATATTCTTTAACACTCTTGCAAGAAAACTTGGACTACCAGCCTATATTTATCATTCTTATAAATAAAAGGTTGATTTTTCGGTATCAAATCTTACAATCTTGGTCACATTTTACCATGGTCTATTTTTACGTTTGCAATGTACGTCTCGGCCAAAACAATGGTCTATCTATTTTGTTAAGACTTCCTGTGTCACTAAAATGTCATTAGGGTTAAGATTGTACGATATGATATGGAAAAATAAATATCAGAAATGGATGAGGGCGACCTTAAGGTCAAAATGATTTCTTAGAGGAACGATAAAACACGGAAATATGCATGTTGATACATCTTAATCTCTACAAAGAGAAACTGACAGGGATCTTACAGAAGCTTTGTTATGTTATACAGGTGTTAACCTATTTAGCCAAATATGTAATATTTGGTACTGACAGGTGACTAATGAGCCAGTATCATCAGTCATCCAAATCATCCATGACGAATTTCGATAATAACCATCGAATCTATCACAACCTAGACTGTAAGTTACGCCCACAAGCTCTGTTTTGGACGCTTAGACCAAGACAGTGATTAATATTGTTGTCAGACTCAGAATATAACATAGGCATTTGCATTAGCTTAGATAATATACTTTTGATAGCCTGTTATTTTGCATTTTGGTCTTTTTCTGGTGGCTTGAGTGAGATAGAACCACAAAATTACAGACTGCCAAAATCTAAAAGCGAATGGCACGTATGTACCTACGTACATTACGTCATAATATATTAGTTGGGCAAGTAGTATTATGATCACCACTTCCAAGGATCCTGACACATCTTTTTGCTTCTAAAGCATACCGATCGGTTTATGCATGCACTACCTCGCAATTTCTGTGGAAAACGGTGTTGAACCCTGCGTGGTTCGGCGACAAGTATTTCACTTTTGGAACTCGTATTTTTTAAATTACGAGAGCTCCTATGAGATGTATCAACATTGTCTTGAACAATACAATAGTATCGGAACCTCTTGGTATAGTCACCCTACAATTTTTTACCCTACAATTGTTCTTTACCACTTGTCCATGTTTGTCATTTTCATTCGTCATCTTATTACCCCAGATCCGCGGCTGCCTCGGCGAACATGTGCGCTGGGGTGATGCGTTTGCGGTGGTGTACTCTGTGTGTGACCGCCGCTCGTTCCTGGCGGCCGCTGAGCTACTATCGCTGCTGGAGAGGACCAGGCTGCCGGGCTGCTCCGCTGTCACACTGCTGGGCAACAAGAGAGACCTCGAACACGCCAGGTATAACAAATAAACTTGCTGGTACTCTGCTGGGCTCTCGTAGGAAAATTAAATACATAAACGTACGTCCATAATCACTGAAGGGGTCTACAAAACTTTCGTCGACATGTCTCCAGTTCACTTTTAATTTTAAATCCCTATAAGAAATCATTAATTTTCTATAATTTACTAATTTAGTCAACCTATTGAAATAATAACAGGAATGTACTTATGTACTGTTCTCGAACATTTTTCATAGACTAAATTATTTTGAGAATCTTCCCTCCGCAGAGAGGTCCACGCGGAAGAGGGTCAGGAGCTATCGTTGCGGTTTGGGTGCCAGTTCTACGAGGTGTCGGCAGCGGAGTCGAGCGCGGGCGCGGCGCTCGCCTTCCACGCGCTATTGAGGGAGGCGCGCGCGCTCGCGCTACTTCTGCCCGCGCCTCGGAGGAAGCTCGCCGCCTACTCCATGTCTAAGGTAGGCGTCTGCAATTTCTCTTGTTATGTTCCACTCGATGCTGCTGGAGGCACGCAACTTCTCTGCGCCGCGAAGGAGGCCCATCGCCTACTCTATATCTAAGGTAGGTGTCCCCCGCGCTCCTGCAGGAGTCGCGCTCTTTCTGCCCACGCCGTAAAGGAAAATGTTGAAGGTTCGTGTTGTCATTTAGTTGTGTTCCACGCTATATATCATATTTTCCGCACTTGAATCACATTCAGAAATATGTACGCTGCACAAAAGAAAGCATCCTGAGGAATCCCTTTTACCAGACGTGAGAAAAGTAATTCATAAATAAGTAAATTATGCCCGAAGTTGGAGCCGATAACCTCAGCAATCAGCAGACAAGAAGCATCGTCCTTAAACACAACTAAGCATGAGTAATAACCTTATCATGTATCTCCAGCTTATGTAAATGTATGCGACCAAATGCATAAATACTGAACGATTTAACACTTTGCCAACTATCTATGGCAAAGACCGATTATGGATCAACATTAATTTTAGGCTATACGATTACTCAGTACATTGTCATGTAAATCGGCGACAAAGGGCAAGGGCAAGATCTTTTGAAAAGTTTTATCTGATTTATGTGTGAACAGGTGGTTACGACACCTAATCCTCCACGACACTAGTGTGAAAAAATATGTTGCCACCTTTCCCCTTGCTGTTTTGGCGTGCGCCAGAAAGAGATGAAAGAACTGCTTTGTTGACTGTTTGTTTTTCTTCCCACTAGGTCATCGGCACGATATTCGGCAAGAACAGCAAGAGTGTCCGGAAGAAACGACCTTCACTCAGCATATAAAACACGCGTTTTATTGTTAAACTACTACTAATGTAAAGTGAATCTTAACCGTGATAGTAATAGAGTATAATATCGAATGGATGTGAGTGCAATCGGACAAAGATTTTGTTATGATCAGCGTTACACTTCAGGTCTAGCAATCGAAATGAAGTAATGACTTTTTAAAGTATAAATAATTATCTTCCTGCAAATAAGTTACAAGGGATTAGATGTCTTTGTAATTTGATAACTTCTGAGCTAATTTAAATAAATTCATATTCAGCTTAAATTGTAACAAGATATAATGAACGTCTTAATAACGTTATTTCATAGAATTCTTTCAAGGCCGTGTCAAATTGCAAGCTGTCAATTTCTGCCCATTGTCCAATAAAATGTTATTGAAAGTAATGGCGGAATATTACCTGCTAATTCAGCTTACTAGGAGATTTTAGAACCAAGACTAAAGAGAAGAATTGCTATTGAGATACTTGAAAAGAGAGAAAATGTTAAATACGTAAGTATGATTATCAAACAATTAAATTAAAAAAGCTCACTTAACTTTTCTACTTTTGAAATGTTATCCCTCGTTGGAATTTTCAATGGATTTTTTCATTGAAAACGATATGTATTCATACAAGATATTTATGATTATTGTACACACATCAAAAGTGTCTAGGAATCAAGTACGTTTTAGAAGATTGCAATCAAGAATATATTTTACAAAAACTGAATTCATTCATAATTTATTCAAAATGTGCTGATAAGTCCAAGTCAAAAGACCAATCGAGAAGATTAGATTTGATTTAAATAAATTAGATTTTTTTAGCTAAAAATGTTCTTGATCCCTAGATACTTTTAATGTGTCTATATTGTCAATACAAAGAAATGATTTCTTTCCCTATACGTTTACATGTCCGATTGCACACTTTAATGTTTTTCCTTTAATACATTTTCTACTGTATTCACGAGAAAATATCCTATGTAATAAATGCTATTCGATAGGACTTAATAGACTGTTTAGATGTAAGTAATTTAAGACGTTATCGTTTTTAAAGCTGTAAATATTGCAATTTACAGAAAGAGAGAGCAAGATAAGAATATCCTGCCTTTTAATGAGTCTCGAGGGTACAGTCGACTTCAATATGATCTAGGTTTATTATAGAGGGTATTTCAGAATTACATTGTATTCGAAAGGGCAGTAAAATGTTCTAAGACCATAAGTTCAAGGAAAGAAATTGGACTTGACTAAAATGTAATCGCTTTTAACGATATTAAAAATTTCGTAACATCGACTATTGTAACCTGCCATATTAGGTATATATTATTATTAATTTATTACAAATAAAAAAATTAACACTCTATCATTTAAAATCCCTATATTAAAATTGACTGTACCTTAAAGATTTTAGTACACCTTACGCAGTATGAATTTAATAAGTTATTGTAAAAAATATTCCAGTGTAAACCGTTTAAGATATAAATAGATGAAACGTTTTTTTATATGGAGAGAACCTCGCAAATGAATATTACCTAGTTACAGTGCCAATATTGTAAATATACGGCTATTAATCTTAAGGCTTTTGTAAATTATATTATTTCTCAGAAATATAAAAATTACATTAATAAATTATGCTGTTTATTTTTTTAATGAAACCTGTCCTTTTCCCATTTCGTAACCAGATTTGGTAGCTGGCTACGGTACGGGAAATAATACTCCTATTTCGTAGCTAATGTATTCTATTCGCCGTCACCACAGGGCCTAGGCCGATAGATACAAGTGTTATCTGTAGATGCATTATGAAGATTATTGACAAAGCTTGGCGAGGATTTAAATCTGAATTAAATATTTCGATAGATAGTTAACCAAACGCGAAATATCTACATTGCACATTGTAGGTAACACATAATAACAAATAATCTTACGGGAATAGCCATAAATCATGTCACATATGAGTTTCTCGAGAGAGTCTTTACGCCTAAGCTAACAACACGGATGCTTTTTAATCAGAATACATGTGTCACCGCCCAGCCCAACTTTTCCCGTCGTGGGGGCAATCGAGGGAACTCCAGAGGACGGGCAGCAGCGTGAGTTAAACCATAACACCACTGCGATCGCCAACCCGCTTGCCAAGAGTGACGATTATTGGCATTTCCCCCAAAGGGAAGGGAGATAATCATAGAAATCATTGGGGGAGACCCTCATCCAGCAATGGACGTCATTTGGCTGATGATGATATAATAATAATAATGGTAATCTTTATTTCGGATAACATTTTTGTTAAGTTAGATGACAACATTGGTGACTTATATTACGTATGTTAGTATTTTTAGCTATGTACACATATATATTTTTTCTATTTGTGGGTGGTGTTCAGTACCACAGTTATATTTAGCAGTCACGTGTTTGCTTACAAACCTACTCCAGTTTAAAAACTAATCATTAATTACTCTTAGAAATCTTGAAAATAAACCAGTGCGTAATTTGATCGTAACACCTTAGATGCACATGAGGAACGCCAGCTCAGGTTAAATCAAGTACAAATTGTTTCAAGTGACATGACTACTTATCTGTGTACGTGAGCGGTGCGGTGTGACACCTGCCGTTTGTTGGGACTTATCTACATGCGTATTGCGTCTAATGCCCTGAAATCTGCAATATATGAAATAACTAATACATTTCTCAATGTAGTGTTAAAAGTAATTTCTGTTACGTGACAAAGTGCGTATGTTTTTATTAGGCCTATTTTTTTTGTGTAAGAAATGAAATGTTTAATATCTAGCGAGTGATAACAGTAGATAGGTACTGTCGGCCAAGTAAACGGTCTTTTAGTTTTGATAACACTTCCTGTATCACTATTAGGTACATTAAAAAAGAAGAGTTAGTATATTGTGACAAGTAAAAAACAAACCTTACTGTATTTCATTTTTCAAGGGAACGCGCACTGACATGATATTAAATGTTTAAAACAGGTATTATAGCGCGAATATTAACCAAAGATAAGCATTCAGCTTACCTTCATTGTTTGCCCGACGTTGCCCAGTCAGCTCGCGACCACGACACATGGAACTGTGTCGAAACGTCGGGCAGACAACGAAGGTAAGCTGAATGCTTATCTTTGGTTAATCTTCGCGCTATAATACCCGTTTTAAACATTTAATATCTTACTGTATTTATTACACATAAATACATATGAGTTTCAACGTTAGGGTGGTAGAGCAGGGGACTAAGTCTGTTACACTTTCGTAATTGTATCGCTCTTGCATGGCTCTTGCATTGCTCTTGCATCGCTTTAACTATGGGCGACAGTGAAATTAAAGTATCGAAATCATCAATGCACATCGTTTGCCGCTAAGATGCCAGAGCCATGCAACTACCAGAGTGTAGTAAACTTAGACACCTTATTGTTGACCGACTGTACAGTTATACCTATTGATTAAAATTAATCTGACGTGAAGCGAGCTCAGTGAGTGGTCAGATCACTACATCTGCAAGGTTGTGGTTTTGAGATAACCAATTGGTCTCTTTTTAGAGCCAATTTACGCAGTGAAGGAAAACAAAACGAGTGTGCTCCATCGTAGACGTTGCTTAACATTAGGCAGGATGGTGGTCAAACGTTTGTTCATAATGGTGCAAAAAAAACATTTTGAGAACAGCAGGGTTAAGTTTCTCGTAGGGTCAAATTCGCTTGGTGAAATTTGAGAATTTGCTATGCAAGCTCTTCTGCCTTCGAAATCTCCAGGCTGTCGCCCCATGTGTGCTATTATGTTAATTTATTTACTAAAAATTACTAATTAGTAGGTAAGTATATCAATATCTTGAACGGCATATCTGCCAGGACTTACTTTTGATACTTACTGTCAAATACAATACTAATAATAATGTGTACCTACGCAACCTGACCGCTTGTCTGCGGGCTCGAAAGCGAGCCCGGAACAGCGAGCGGTCCCTCTCGGGCCGGCCAGTCAGCGACGGACCGGCCCAGAGAGTTCCTCATAGCTTCGCCGGGTGTCCCTACCCGGGTACTAAGCCCCCTCGCCACGACAAGGCGGGAACCCATAGAGGGAGCCGATAGGACTTCTGTTAAAACTAAGTTTTATATTCTTTTTTATTTTCTAATATTAGCCTGTTTATTAGCCATTTTTGTAAAAAAGGTACTCGTAGATTTTTGTTTTTAATAATATTCATGTAACAAATTAGTTTTGTACATGTATTCAAGTAATTGTATGCCATATTAGCCGTAGAACCGATGACCGTTGGGTCAAACGATTTCTCAAGTGGAGACCGCGTCTCGGTAAACGAAGTGTAGGACGCCCCCAGTTAAGGTGGACTGATGATATGCACAAGATGACTGGCAAAAGCTGGATGCGAGAAGCCGAAAACAGATCACACAGTGGCGTGCAATTGGAGAGGCCTATGTCCAGCAGGGGACAAGTATTGTCTGATGATGATGATGAATTACTGTATATTTCCGTAACAGGTAGGTACTTCAAGAAATAAATCGCTTTTCACGTACACTCTGCTGTTAGAAAGTCCCTCATTTGCGTAGGCGGAAGACAAAACTTTGCTTAAGCAAGTAAAGCGTGCTTAAAAGCCCATTTCCCTGCCTCATACGTGCACTAACTTTCAATAAGTATATCCATTGCTTACACCGTCTAAACACCATTGGTATAATGCTTCGCGTGCAAATAATCGTTTTCAATTATTGGTATCTTAATGGTCCCTTTCTCATAATATACAGATCACAGAGTTTCGCCCTTTAGCTGCACCGTTTAATAAAACATGTCCGTAGGTCTTTATTAAAAATACTTGTATTTGATGTAATACGCCTGTGGAAAAATTGCGGGTCACACGTAATATTAATGTACATAGCTCATCTAAATATCTTGCAATCGAGGAGAGCTAAGTAAAAAAAAAAACTGTTTTTTATAGACAACAAAATAGCGAGAAATAGTGTTGTTTTGCATTGTATATTCTTAATTTCAGAATTATATAATTTATTGAAGTTTGATATGCCTATGACCCGAAATGTTTAATCACGAGAGTATTATAACAAATGCGAGAGTATTATAAACACCAGCAGCGGTGCATTTTTTCGTGATATTACATTATCGTTGTCGCCCTTTGGGGAGGCCTATGTCCGGCAGTGGTCGTCAGTGGGCTGACATGTTGATGATATTATTATATCACATTTGAAGTAAAAAAACATGCAAGAACTTACTCCGTTGTCTCATCTTCTGGGTAGAGTGTCTCTATTCAGAAAAATAACATTGATCTAAAATACTCGAGTGTCATTTGAACATAGTTTATCTCTTTTACACAAATACGATTAGAGCGGGACAAATATTACTTGAGTTACAGGTGTGTGCTTGAGAGGAGTTTCCTATTAAGGGGTCATACTTCTCCAAGAAAAAAACTACTGAACGGATTTCAACAAAACTTGTTGTTATGATACATTACAACCTGGATTACCACATCATTAATTCTCAAATTCTCAAGGGTAGGGCATAAAACGGGATAGCACCGCGGGAACAAAACTACCTCATAATGACTCTTTGAAATTAGGTATCGACCCGCATTGAACGTATATCACGATAACTGATTGATACATAAACATCACTATTTGTAAAAGGATAGTATTTAAACGTGCATCAAAAAAGTCTAACCTAACCTAGCCAAAATACTGAATTAGCGACAAAATTACTGATTTCGTCACCTAATTGCCATTCTGATGATAACTTTGGCTTTTTAGGTGTGCAATGTGCAAGTTAGTAATTTTGATGTACTTACAGTTTATTTATTATTTTCCTTTGTAAAATTAATCAATAACCTAACCTAACCCAAGATATCAGCCACAATGCAAATGAAAGTCGAGTTTTCGATCAGAATCTAGTCTCCGTACGGTTTCACTAGAGCTGTCAGTTCATGCCTCTACTGCTGCGTGCATACAACACTGCAACATGTAGAAGCAATATTGATCACTGCTGCAGGACAGTCAATAAGTTCAGTGAGAGTCTGCTTAGCCTTCCATGTGACATTAGATAGCGAGATAACGTCCTGTGTAGATAAGGACAAATTTATCTTGGCACGTTAATAACAAAGATGTGCTATAGACAGCCTATGTGAAGATGCATGATTGAGAGAGGTGAAAGTGCTCAGTTAAGCGAGGAAGCCGTCACGAACCACGTGAAGACTCAACGATATTCTCAACGTAATAGTGATTCAATCAATCACATAAAATCTTCATATTATTGCGTCATTGATGTGAGTTTTTATAAGACATAGCTGAGTTATACAAACAGAACAGAATTGAACTAGCATTTCGTTTTAATCTGTATACAGTACAGGTCAGAGTAAGTAACCAATAAGACTACAGATCTTTAGTTACATAGATGAATGAATTATTCTAGACAAATTTCGTATGGACGTAGGTATTTTTTTTTCTAATTGATCGATTACTAAGTTTATATGTTTAGATTCCAGTGTGATGTTTTCACATACAAACACTGCTTGTATAAAAAAAATATATCTTAGTGTTCATGTTCATATTACTAGCTTAGTTCATCGTAAATTCTCCAGTTGGCAGGTATTGAATAACGATTTGTCAGTAATAAATTACCATGTGTATTGTTTTGCGCCGTTTGCATTTGATATAAACACGGAAATCATTGTTAGGAGAGGTGTAATGTCTATTGAATAATCGTGGAGTTATAAATCTTTACTTGTAACCATATTTGGCAAAGGATTTTGTACGTGCGCCTGATAGTCCTGGTTGGAGAGAGTTTGCTTAGCAGGGAATTATTTTGAAAGAAAACGAGTTGCCTGAAGGTCTTCAGGTCACGAGTTAACAGGTACCTACTGAACAAGTGTGCTCCAACATAGACCACGTCGCTGCTTAACATCACGCAGGGTGGTGGTCAAACATTTGTTCATTGTGTTTAAAAACAAATATTACATTTACAATTTATTACATTATTCTATTTCCTGTTAGTTCTTTAACGTAAAGAAATGTATGTCACCTATATCGATAATCCGCCCCTAGGTGGGGAAACAACGGGCGTATGTGGTACTCGCACCTACTAAAACTCCCGCATTTTATTGCCGGGGTCCCTGGAACAGACTGAGCCACTACATCCAAGAGGCTGCTTATTTCAACTGAACCTAAGTGTAATGTCAATCGCCTCATCTCTGTAGGTAAAATTGTGTATTACTATATGAAGGTCGTAAAATTAAGTTACAATTACTAGACAAGTCTAGACGCAAATTCCTTTTACTTGTTATCTAAGACTGGCATTTACAACACTTGATAGGGTAATTTTTATGACTAGCTAATTGATAAGCGTTTCAT
The DNA here is from genome assembly GCA_012932125.1 of Conopomorpha cramerella. Classification (NCBI taxonomy): domain Eukaryota; kingdom Metazoa; phylum Arthropoda; class Insecta; order Lepidoptera; family Gracillariidae; genus Conopomorpha; species Conopomorpha cramerella. Next base: position 48,950 of record SJJU01003454.1, read on the forward strand.
GCTAGATCTAGCGTTATTATTTACAAGACCGCTGTCATTTCACTATTAGAACGAAAATAAAGTAAGAGGATTTGTCAAGTTGAGAATATAATGAGTTTTAATTAGAGATTTTGCAAATGGTTTTTTAGAAATACTCATACATTTTCTATGCAGTTGTAGTAATAAGGTACTTAATAGAACACTCGTAATATTTTGAAATTTAGACCATGTAAATATCCAGATTCCTTGCGTTCCATTAAATAAAAGTCCATGTACCTACGATTTTATAACAAGTATATGGAATTAATAGGCATCGTAATTATAATATCATGTTGGGTTAAATACTTGGTGAACCAGACGGGTGCATTAGCTTTACAAGTACCTCTGTCTACCCCGGATAGGATTACTAGTTTTTAAGCGACTTCAAAAAAGCACATGGAAGTACAATAAATGAATATGAATATGAAAAGTAGTCTTTCTTGATATATTTTTTTATGTATGTTCGCCGCCCTTTATGAACCGATTTTGATGATTTTTATTTGTTCGAAAGAAGATATTTCCAGGGTGGTCCTAGGAAATCAAGGTATGATGATGGCAAACCCGATAAATTGAGGGGAACGTACTGGTTGAAGTCGGTTCTTTTTTCTTTAAAATTATTTTAAACTACAAGTATATCTTACGAGTATGTACATACTTCGGCATATCAAAATAAGAAACATACAATAATATTCGATTAAACTACCTTCATTTCTCAAAACCGCTAACCCATGGGGTCGGCAACAGCAAATATTATACATATAGATAGGTGAAACATATATGCGCGCACGCATACACCTGTACCCGATGCGACGATAAGCTCCATAAATCCGATGCGTTTAGAAGCGGCGCCAGCGCTCCGCAAGCTGCAGATTATCTACTTAGTGCCGGGAATAGCTCGTAAGCCTAAACTTTTTGTAATTTT
>SJJU01003455.1:0-33103 GCA_012932125.1 Conopomorpha cramerella
CTCTGCAGTTCCACCTTTCACGCACATATCATTTTTCACACAGTCCATCCATACCTTCTTTGGTCTCCCTCTTCCCTTGTATCCTTCCACATTCATACTCATCACTTTCCTTGTTACATGGTTTTCATCCCTCCTCATGACGTGGCCATACCATCTTAATCTGTTACTCCTAATCTTTTCTGTCACTGGTGCTACTTTCAGGCTTCCTCTTATGTACTCATTCCTAATCCTATCCATTCGAGTAACTCTACACAACCATCGTAACATTCGCATCTCTGCCACATGTATTCTTCTTTTATCCGTCACTTTTGTTCCCCAACATTCAGATCCATACATTAAGAGAAAAGCTTGAAAGTTTTAAAAATATTTATTAAAGTCCTAGACAATTTTTTAATGGATAATAGATCCTTTCGGGAAAACCATATCCAACGGATGATGGCAAAAAATGGTGAAGGAATAAATTAGAACTCAATATTATAAGGTAATATTAAATTTTTTATCTCTAAATTCCCACGGGACCGGGATAAACCGCGAGGTTTCACTTAACTTTTAACCCTATGCAGTCCCTTTTGCAAATTTCAACAAAGAGAAGAAAGCATGACAGTTAACAAAAGAATTTGAAAATAATTAAACACCTTTTAAACTTTTAAACGGAAACTCTCCGTCTCTTTCGTTTTTTTAACTAGCGCAAGAAAGGGAACTTAGAACTGTTTCTTGATGAGATGTTAGAGCGCATGCGCCGTTGTCATGGCGACCCGGGATAAGTACCTACCTACTCCCCTGGTACTCTGTGCAGAGAGCCACAGCCTCCCTCAAACATTATTGTAGAAAATACTGTGTTGCCAAAAATACAATGTAAAAATAAACGAATATTAATGAATATTGGGTAAGTGATGTTTAGATTTTTGATTGGCAAATGAAAAACGTATGATTTACTAACTTAAATTGGTATTAATTTCGCTATTCAATATTCGTTACGTAATGTAGTGTGGTATATTTATCAAAAATAGCTTTATTTTGTTTGGCTATGTCTGATAGTGTCTTAAAATAAACAAACAACAGTATTGTAAAGAGATACATACATCATTGAAGTAGTAACAGCATTTTCTACGAACTCTACTTATCTCTACATTATAAGTTATATTTAAAGGCCTGGAGGCATTTGTTTTTGTTATGTCAAAATAACATTTTACCTAGTCGAGTTCGTAATGTTTAGAATGGTTTAGAATGAACAAATTCGTTAAGTTTATATTAATTAATTATCAGAAACCAATAAGTCACTATACAATTTTCTTTGCTGAAAAAATATGTAAATACATTTTAATAATGTTAACAAAATGAATATGTAGGTTTTATGATATCGTATTGTTTTTAAATGAAACGTTGTTCCTGCTTATAATAAAATCACTGGTTATTCTGAATTATTGTGAAATATTTGTTATTTCTTCACGATGAGATGTGGGCAGAAACTATTTTATACCTAACTAACTGACCCGGCAAACGTTGTTTTGCCAATACGCATTATTAACAGATTTTCCCTGATAGGTATGTAGCTACAATATGCGTATTGCTATACATGTAAACCTTCCTCTAAAATCACACTGTGTGTTAAAGAAAATTGCATCAAAATCCTTTTCGTAGTTAAACATCTAAGCATACATAGGGACAGACAGCGGGAGATGACTTTGTTACTACGTATTGATTCTACTATTCACAGGAAAGTGTTTAGCTAAGTCAAATTTACCCAATAAGTTATTAACCCCAAAGTAAAAAAGGCAAATCTAAAACGCTCTGGGATTAAAAGCACTTGCTAAGCAAATGTTTACGGTTCATCTAGCGTATTCCCCTACCCCTACGTGATAGAGGAGAGCCTATCGCTACAGACCTTGAGATATGCTGGTTTCGTCACGATATATTCCTTCACTTTATGAGCATTGTGAATCTATTATTGTTTTCCAGCGCAGCAACATGAAGGGTTACTATACTATACGCCTACTCTGCGTGGCTTTGCTCGTGAGTGCCTCTTCAGCTGAAATAGACCGGAGAAGGTTCTCGAATCCTACTTACTATAATGTCGGAGGAGTGCTCTCCAGCAATGAGTCTATTGCATTCTTTAAAGATACCATTTCGGTAAGTGTTTTTATTATTAATCTGTAGAGTGTTACTGCCCGCCTGTTACAGCACTCCAATATAGAAATGACAAGGCATAGTTGCAACGTGCTGCGATTGGTTGAAACAAGCGAAATGGTAATTATATTCAAATTCAATAAAGTTTATTTTCCGTAAGGTGTTACAATGTTATTAACTTTAAGAACATTGAAACAACACTTTGATAACGTCAACAGCTATAAGCTCAATTACCAGTCATTAAAAAAAATAAGCGTGAAAATTACAGCCAATCACAGCGCGAATTTATATTTGACTCTTCTCTTATGACGCGCGTGCTTGGTGGGCATTCCACGAAATTACTTAGATAATTTACGAATTTTGTTTCAGAATTTAAATTTCAAAGACCAATATGTGCCAAAAGGAGTAACGTACCATGATTACTCCATCCTCATGGATAACAACCCCATCAAGACCGCCATGAATGTGTGCAAGGATCTTATTGCACATCGTGTAAGTTCATACTAGATTTTTACGAGTATGTTAGATATTATTGTAATTCGTAAATTTATTATAATACGATTCGTTCAGTTGTTTAAAAGGAGAGGTGAATAAAACATATTGATCACCATCCTTTCAATAAACACATAATCTTGTAGCAAGTCGTTCAAGTACATAGGTAAATCAATCATTTAATAAATTTTTTTGGAAATACAAAATGATTTGAAACCTATGTTAGTTTCTTTCCAGTTCATCTGGACCATAAAAGTATTTTGTTCTAAGGTAACTGTAACAGGTCCTGGATCTAGACACTGGGGTAACTAAGTACCTAATGAACAAGTGTCCTCCATCGTAGACCACATGGCTGCTTAACATCAGGCAGTATGATGGTCAAACGCTTGTTCATAGTGCAATAAAAAAAAATGATCTAACAATAATAATTCCTCCCCAGGTTTACGCTGTGGTCGTGTCCCATCCTCTGACGGGCGACCTGTCACCAGCAGCCGTCTCTTACACCAGCGGCTTCTACCACATTCCAGTCATCGGCATCTCGTCCCGGGACTCGGCATTCTCGGACAAAAACATCCACGTGTCTTTCCTGAGAACTGTTCCACCTTACTCGCATCAGGCCGACGTATGGGTGGACGTGCTCAAACATTTTAACTACATGAAAGTGATTTTCATTCACAGCTCCGACACGGACGGTCGCGCAATTCTTGGCAGGTACAACTAGCAACGTTTAAGCGTAACTTTTGGTTTTTGTTTTCAGTTGTGTGTTGTTTGGAGTCATGCCAATAGTTTAGTGTGGTTTTGTTATCGTGGGGATACGTGAAAGGGTAAAGAAATATTGAAATGTCAAAGAGTATAATGCAGTATTTTGGTTTAGGTTATTCAATAAGTGAAATGTATATTCAGATTTTAAATTTGAAGACCGCGATGGACTAGTAGCCACTGCCTCTAGGACGAACGGTTGCGGATTCGAATACCGTTGACAACACACTACTTTAATGATAAGCCGAGGCATTTGATCTACAGTATGTAATATCTTTACCTATTTTAAAATATTTATGTACGTAAATCAATCTCCAGCACGCTTGATACAGGGTAGTTACAACACCGCACCCCTATTAAACCAACTGCAACAATAATGTTCGATAGCGATATTTTCAGGGGATACTTTTAACCAAGAAACATGTTGCGCCGACCCCACCTAATGGGATAAGGGCAGGAAAATGATGATGATGACTTTTAACCTATCCTATGTCCTAACTTAAATTCGACGTTTATTTATCGGTCGCGAGAAACTAAACAAGACCTACAAAACATACCATATTACTGACATTTCCACTGAAATGTACAAGAAACCATGTACCTATGACACATACGTACCTAAGCTTGTTATCCCATATTTGACGAGCAACAGACCGATTAAAACGACCCATGCCATACGATTGTGTATGTATGGCCAGGGCCAATAATAAGGTATGTTTTGTATTGTATTTCTCAAAACTGGTAAACGTCATAGAGAAATAGCAAATTTAAGCTAAATGGGCTATTTCAAAGTACAGTTAGCACTAAATATTATTTCTTCGCAGATTCCAGACAACATCGCAAAGTGTCGACGAAGACGTTGAACGCAAAGTCGTCGTAGAGCATGTGATAGAGTTCGAGCCGGGACTAGATTCATTCACAGATAAGCTCGCAGACGTGAAAGGCGCACAAGCAAGGGTCTTCCTCATGTACGCCAGGTAATTGATCCATTTCTGTTACGTCATAATTGACTAGAGCTACCTAGATTGAAAGGTAACATTACTTGAATGTAACCAGTGTATTTTGATCGTAAACTATCTCTTATAAAAGTTATGAAGTTTGAATGAAGAAACGATAGGAGCAAATCGACACAATATGTAGGAACGTACAATCAATTTGTTCGGATTATGCACACAATAATCTAACAGATTATATGTACTGGGTAATGGTTTATTATTACATCGATCGTAATGTATTTGTTTAAGTGATAAAGTATCTTTATTTATATACTAACCTCTTTTTTTGTTGACGGGATCCCTGGCGACGGGGTAGCGTCAGACTTATACTGACTAAAGCCCTTCCTCCCTTTTGCACCCCAGTATCTCGCCTATGGGTCAGGGCCTAGAAAACAATTTATTAGTATGAAGTGTAAAATACGAGTAATTTGCAGCAAAACAGACGCGGAGACAATATTCCGCGACGCAAACTCCCTGAACATGACCGTGGCGGGATACGTGTGGCTGGTGACGGAGCAAGCGCTGGACGCGGCCAACGCGCCCGAGGGACTTCTCGGATTGAGGCTGGTTAACGCTACCAATGAACTGGCGCATATACAGGACTCTATGTAAGTTTACCTCAAATACAGAGCTGGCTTCAACGGTGTTAGTTTTAGTTGGCAAGAGCTCATTAAGCAGCTTCGACGATCACGTTAAGTGTTACGTATCCAGGTGTTATAATAGTACACAAATTAAAAGTTCTTCGGGTGATTTGAAATTATCTAACAGTTCAGCTAATTACTGGCGTGTTCATCATAAGCCCATACTTGTCCACTGCTGGACATAGGCCTCTCCAATTGCACGCCACTGTGATCTGTTTTCGGATTCTCGCATCCAGCTTCTGCCAGCCATCTTGCGTATATCATCAGTCCACCTTGCCTGAGGGCCTCCTACACTCCGTTTGAGTACCTCCAAATGAGTACTGGCTTGTTACTCCCCCCTAATTCCATTGTTTCGCAGAGATTCCAGGGACCGACAGATCAAACCAAATATTCTTGACAAGGCCAAAATTGTCAGATCATAGGTCAGACAGACTCATACATCACTCATGTATATATTTTTTCATCTTTTCAACCAGCTACGTTCTAGCATCTGCAATTCGCGACATGAACACCTCGGAGGAGATCCACGCACCACCATCAGACTGCGACAACTCTGGCTCCATCTGGACTACAGGCCGGCTGCTCTTCGACTACGTAAGGAGGCAAACCCTGGACAACGGCGCCACGGGCCATGTGGCCTTCGACGACCATGGAGATAGGGTCAACGCTGAATATGACATGGTGAACGTTAGAGCTCAGGGTGAACATGTTGCTGTTGGAAAATACTTTTATTCTAAGGTGAGAGTCTAGTAATAAATAATGTCCTTTGGCTCTGCAAAACTTGATTTATCTGTAGTTTTCCATAATTGATTCTCCGGTTGTTTCTTTCACCTCGTACATAACTGTAGATTCTGTAGGTTTTCCATCCACATTCTACTTTAAAATGCACAGATAGAGTCACTTTCTAGGCACTCAGCTAGGTTCATTGAAATCTCTCTCGGTAATCAATGTGGAAATACTAAAGCTTCACATAGGGACATGCGACTCGCAACGCTCTGCGTGTCCCTAAATGACGCCAGGTTAAGGTTCCTAGGGAAGAGAGAGCCTATGAAAACGAAATGTATACCTCTCACACGCCTTCCAAATACCTATTGCGTAACACTCATCAATGTTTCAGGAAATCCATAAAATGCGGTTGGAGTTAAACGAATTAGAAATCATTTGGATGGGAAGAGCATCGTCAAAACCAGAAGGTTTTATGATACCAACGCACCTGAAGGTAAAGGAAAACGTAATTTTTAGAATCATAATTTCAATATTATTTTAATTATTTAACTCTTTAAACTTTTATATTGTTGCCAGAGTTGGAACCGACTCTTCTTAGACGACAGACTATGTCTCAAAATATCTAAACATATTATTTTACACTTCAGGTATTAACAATAGAGGAGAAGCCATTTGTATATACCCGGAAGGTAGTAGAGGGCGACGACTGCAACCCTGACGAGATACCATGCCCACACTACAACGCCACGGACAATATGGGTAGGTACTAGGTAGATATAATATTATCTTTGATGTTGTGGATCATTTCGGGGGAGACAATAACGTGCGAGTGGAAAATTTGTTAGGCCGAAATCCTTTCAGTTATGAATCTTTTGAAACAAAAAATAGATAATACGGTGGCGCCATCTATCATAACCAAGATTGGAGAAACACAAAGAGTTAAGTATCTGTCAACGACAAGCCAAACTTAGTTTTAACAAAAATCACTCGCTTTTTACGCACCTTCATGATAAACAATAAAAAAACGTAATAAAGTTTCCACTCTCTTATACATTTAATCTTACTTTTAGCGAAATCTCTCGTTTAAAAAAAAATTATAATAAGTTCATATTCATTTCAGACCAACTGTACTGCTGCAAAGGTTTCTGCATGGATCTCCTGCAGTATCTGTCCAAGGCTATCAACTTCACGTACTCTCTGGCGCTGTCTCCGGACGGCCAGTTCGGGAACTACATTATCAGGAACTACTCCATGCCGGGGGCAAAGAAGGAATGGACTGGCCTTATTGGTATGTTAGGACTAACAGCTCTAATCTCAGTAGTTTGTTTCATTTGTTAAACAAGTCAACATTTTTCTGTATAGAAAAAAGACCATTCTAATATTGAGCCTATTATGACAGATGTCAGTTAAACGTGACATTAGCACCACTATATTATCCCCCGGACCAAATAACCTTATGTGACTTTACTCATTTTTAATTCGAAGGGCGAATTCTAATACTTATACAATATGATACTTTATTCCTATGTAAATTAAACTTACATTATACAAACAGTTAAATACGAGTATCTTCATCTCGTGAAATATACTCTAACTGGATTGCAGCAGAGTACAAAATTGTGTCAATGGGAACTGTCAAATTGGTCCCTCAAATTAAACATCCGTCTATAGACCGACTAATATTTACAGAGAGACAGACAATACCTCAACTCTTCAAAGTAAATGACAATTGGCTGGCAATTTAATACATCCCTCGAGCTTTTACCGCCAGACACTAAGATAACGGCGAAGCGTCATGCATATCAGTTTGAAATGCAACTTAATACCCACCACCAAACGCTCATGTGCGAACCTCCTAGAACTGTAATGGTCCCATTCATCAATTTGTGAACAAGTAACCACAGCTAATCCGTTATATTTCAGGGGAACTAGTGTATGAGAGAGCAGACATGATAGTGGCACCTCTAACAATCAATCCAGAACGAGCAGAGTTCATAGAGTTCAGTAAACCTTTCAAATATCAAGGGATAACTATCCTAGAGAAGAAGGTACGCATATAAAATGAGATTACCTATTTTATTTGTTTTAGTTACTTATACCTATTCATACGACGAAGATAAGTCGGCAAATACCTAGTTATATTATTGAAATTGAGTTATAATTTAATAGAAACACAGAACACAGTTTTGAGGTACAAAATACTTTTATGTTAGCAGGACCACACGTCCTGTTCTTTTCCTGGAAGTAGGTTACAATATCTTGAAAGAGTTTGACACTTTATCCATGAAAATACTGATAACCAAACCATTTAAAAATGCCTGAAATGTTTCTTGCCAGCAGTCGTTATCCGAAAAGTCATAAATCCTTTCTAACTTTTTACAGCCATCAAGATCATCAACCCTCGTATCATTTTTGCAACCGTTCTCCAACACTCTTTGGATCCTGGTGATGGTCTCGGTACACGTAGTGGCTCTAGTGCTGTACCTGTTAGACAGATTCTCGCCGTTCGGAAGGTTCAAACTGGCAAATATCGATGGTACTGAAGAGGACGCCCTGAACTTGTCTAGCGCTATTTGGTTCGCCTGGGGTGTACTGCTTAACAGTGGTATTGGTGAAGGTTGGTATAGTTAACACTGATATTCATTGAATGGACTGGAAATTGAGTGACATGGAATGATTCACTTGAAAGATTTGTACGGTTCGCAACAAAACAAATCTAGAAAATATACAAAAAGTTGCAGGACAAATTCGAAAGGTGTATCATTTACAAATATTGTATGTACTATGTGATTGATAGGTTGCCAACTTAAATTATTTTTTTTTAGGAACTCCACGAAGTTTCTCAGCTAGAGTTTTAGGAATGGTGTGGGCTGGTTTCGCAATGATCATCGTCGCCTCGTACACTGCCAACTTAGCGGCCTTCCTCGTGCTGGAGCGACCGAAAACCAAATTGACTGGTATTAACGATGCGAGGGTGAGGAACCTGTCAATATTATTAATAAACCTACATTATAGTATACAAATAAATGTCAGAAATGGGGTGATAACGTGCGATTGGGCACACGGAGATGATGAATTCAATTGAATTAACGAAAGGAATTTGGGTGATGTAAAGGACCAAGTGACTAGAGATCGCCCCAGAAGAACTTAGACCATCGGCGATGTCCTGACGGAAGGTAGCATGAAAAGTAGGTACTCGAAACCAGAGAGCCTTTGGCTATCTTTTTACAATATAGACGTAAAGTGTATGTAGGTATGTAAATAACAATGAAGTGGTTTCGGAGCCTTCGGTGTTCAGTTGGCACACGAATTATCTGCATCAATGGGAATAATAAAATGACAAGCTTACAGCAATCGACTATTGCTTTTGTCCCTTAAAGTTGGATTATGCGACTATTAAAATGACACAAGACTCGCCAATCTCAACTGCAAATCGTGAATATGGGAGCATTAACTTACCACCACCGTTTACACCTCTAGCTCCGCAACACAATGGAGAATCTAACGTGCGCGACTGTGAAGGGCTCGGCGGTGGACATGTACTTCCGGCGGCAGGTGGAGCTCTCCAACATGTACCGCACCATGGAGGCCAACAACTACGAGAGTGCTGAACATGCCATTGATGACGTTAAGGAGGGGTGAGGAAATAAGTACTTCCATACGGACATTATAAAGAGGAAAGAATTGTATGTTTGGTTGTAGTTAAACTCAGGGACAGCATGATCTTCTATCCGAAATTTCCACGGGAGTTGAGTACCTACCTGTTACTAAATTATTGTTATCAACAATAAGTATCACCGGAACCACAAGGTGTGTGAACTCGTTGGGTTAATACGGTTGGTGAACCGTGGGCATTGACTTTACGTACCAAATGCCTCTGCCTACCCCGCTTCAGGATTAAAAGGCCTGAAGTGTATCGGCAATAAGCATTGGCGTGCACACCATATAGACAAAAAGACACTGCCTACCTTAGTATTTTTGCTACCCGACCTAATAATAGAGTTATTGCTAGATCTTTTTTGTTGTACTCACGAAATAGGCTAACGAAGTCCTGTGTTTTGTGGATAAGTAAATTGGTTGGACCTATATTTTGTAAAGACAAGTTACCTAAACATAGGTGTCAATTCCAGGGGATTACTGCCTACCTTGTCGTAAAAGTCAATGCACGCCACTGGCAATAAGAATCATAATTGATAACTTTGCATAACTAATAAGCAGTATAAATAAAAAAACCGTTTCTGTATTTTCGTTTCAGGATGCTATACAAAAAATATTATATTTTTTAGATGCGTAAATTCGGAGATAATACGTAAAATGTGAAATATCTGGGATGACGTCATTACTTTGTGCGAAATAGGTGGGATTCAAGCCTATCCTTATTTTTTTACAAATCAATATAATTGACAATGTTAGTGACAGCAGAATCGTCAGTTTCAAAACAAACAATAATAGCAATTATTTCGGTAGTTTTATTTTCTTCTTGGAATAAACCTAAAGCCCCGCTATTTCGCTACTATCTATAAAAATGCATCAACCTGAACGACATAAAAAGAAATGTTAGGAGTAAAATTACTCTGAATCGACGTGGTTAGCAAATAAATAAACACACCTTTCTAACAGAAAAAGTAAACAAAACAACGATCTGCACAGACTACAACTTGAAAATTGACATTGACAGCTATAGTTTTCTTTTATATCTATGTTTGATCTGTGTATCCATAATAGTGACGTCATATGGCGCTTACGCTCTTTCGAAAAAAATCAATATTAAAAGTGAAAAGCATGAATGAAAACATTATTTTTATGTTGAATAAAAAAATACGGGTCAAATAATTTTATATTTTCTTCAATTATCAATAAAAATATCATTTACCATTCGAAATGCAAAGTTGTCAATTCCCATTATGATCCCAACCGAACAAACTCAATTTGTTCAAAAACGCTTTGTTCTATAGAACAAAATAAATACGGGATAACGAACGTCCATGGATATGTGTCAAACATGTTTCCTTGCCAGTGAAAACGTCCGGTACCAAAATTGAACAAACTTTCAGAAAGTTAATGGCATTCATCTGGGACTCCTCTCGGCTGGAGTTCGAGGCGGCGCAAGACTGCGAGCTGGTCACCGCCGGGGAACTGTTCGGGAGATCAGGATATGGAATTGGTCTGCAGAAGGGCTCCCCGTGGTCTGATTTGACTACGCTAGCCATATTGGACTTTCATGAAAGTAAGTGGCAAATTGGCAATTAAGACAAAGTCACAAAGGCAAACCAGCATACTTTACAAGTTTGTGGCTGTCATAGATGAAGTGAAGATTTTGTAGTACAACCCACCAGCCAATACCTAAACTACAAAATACAAAATTATACTTTAGCAACGTGTTGTTATAAAACCTATCCAGCTCATTTTACGAAAAACCACGTATAACGAATTATGGCTAAAATAAAAGTACCTATTTCAAATATTGGGAACCCTCTTACCACCTGGCTCAACCACAGCTATAGTCAAGGGACCTTTCATTTTCAATTTCTCGAACAGTCCAACTTTTGGGAAAAGCCATCATCCACACAATGTGCATCCTCAGCCACATAACCCATTCCGATCCAGATCGCGCCTATCATAGTAGCTAGGTCGTAGTGCGAAGTAAAAATCATAAGCATGCTCCATGGATTGATCTCTTTGCAGGCGGCATAATGGAAAACTTAGACAACAGGTGGATCCTACGCAACAACATCCTGAACTGTGAAGAAAACGAAAAGACTCCCAACACTCTAGGACTCAAGAACATGGCGGGTGTCTTCATCCTGGTCCTGGCCGGCATCATCGGGGGCATCTTCCTCATCATCATAGAGGTGGTATACAAGAGACACCAGATCAAGAAGCAAAAGAGAATGGAGATCGCAAGACATGCCGCGGATAAGTGGCGTGGTACCATTGAGGTAAGTGTTTTAAAATTTGGACATTCGATGTTTTTCGGTGTTGTGGTAGTGTGGGTAGAAACAGCTTTTTGTTCCTTTAAATGGGGTAACAACATTTTGTTGTCTAAGTATAAAGATTTTGGCAAGATTCTCGTAAACAATTTTGGAGATTTTTTCAAGATACAGATACTTGTTTCAAAAATTCGTGCAGAAATAAGTGAGAGAATTGATCTGAGGTTTTCTTTCAGAACAAGCGACAATATCTTCAACCGAATCAGTATCACATGTAGGTAACAACGGAATACACTAACCCTATTTCTGTTGAACCTGTATAGGACGTTACACCGTATACTCCCAGCCATTTACAGGTCCTGCATCCATAAAAGTAGACTGCCTGAAATTCTTGACAACTCACGAATATTTTTGAGAGGGTCACCAGATTCATTTGAGAGATTTTCGTTTTCACTAAAATATCAATAAGGTACAGTTGTTATATGTTATGTTAAAAAAAATCATGTCCATACAAAATGACATTTCCGAGGCTGAAATGTCTATTTTATCTGGACACATTTTTTAAAATAATTTCTCCGCATTGTCGCCATAGTAAAAGTTGTTCTTAAAAACGTTTTTAAGACCATTGCTCGGGTCCCCTTTACAATCAGTATTGTAACAAAAACTGTGATGTTAATTTGAATTGTGATGTTCATTCTTGTGAAGGTCAGAGGGTGGTAGACCAAATTCTTGACCGACTGAAGCTGCTTCTGGCATTGAGTTGATTTGGACTCTATTCCAAGAGTTCAAATAAACTTGTTAGTCATTTTTGTACGTATTATTCTAATGATGTTATTGATAAGTATGTAGGGATCGGTAGTCGTAAGTTGTCGAGATTTACAACGCATGAGTTCTTAGTCCTATAGAATAGATTTGTCTTGTCTTAGACTATGTACGCAACGCTAATTTATAGGTAAGTTATAATTTACACAATTGCTACCTATTTTCTGTAACCTGAATAAATGTAAACGTCAATTATTGTAATGTGACCAACTTGTACTACCATTTACAAAAATCCCAAAATACCAATTTAACTCTAATTCAAATTTTAATGCAGTTGGACAATTAATAAGTGGCATTCTACAGAAGGTAACATATACAATTATACCTTCTAAAGGGCACATTAAACCATTTTTTTGTTGGCATGGAGGAAATCCTCATGGACATCCCGCCTCTATGGGGACGGTGTGAACTCCCCCCTGATGGCCTTCAGCTATGGCTCATGCTGGGCGGGACCTGACATTTCCAAAAATGGACTGCACTGTCCTTAGTACACTCCCTTGATTTTCCGTCAAAAAATATAACAGACAACTTCTTCACTAGTTTTTTAACTCTACATAAATGCTTGAGTGACATCAATCCCATAAACATAAAATTGAAGCTTAACATAATGTCATAATCTTATAGACGATTATGTTGAATGTTCTGGGGCCTAAGTCTTCTAAACTTTTGTAGTTGCATCGCGCTGGCATCGTAGCGGCAAACCATGTGCATCGCTGATTTCATAACTTTCATTTCACTGTCGCCCATAATAAAACAGCGGCGTAAATCGTTCGCCGCCATGATGCCAGAGCGATGAAACTACGAGAGTGTAGCAGACTTGACCCTCTGTTTTATTGAGCCCGTAATTCTGGAAATATTAATGCATCCCACATAATCCATTCCATATTAAGGATATTATTGCATTACAATAAATGCATGGGCATCTATTACTCCTGGGAGAAATACTTGAAGAGCAATAGATGGACCACATGGCCGCAAGGGTAGGTATGTGATGGACTAACCTGAGATGTCGCACCACAGAAGCGTAAGAGCGTCCGGGCGTCGCTTGTACCTGCGCAACGGCGCGTCAAGTCCAACGGCGTGAAGGAGACTGCGGGCAGCATCAGCCTGGCGGTGGATCGCGGCGTGGTGCGGCGACGCGACGACCATCGCGTGCCGCGGTACATGCCCGCTTATACGCCAGACGTCTCGCATTTGGTCGTGTAATATATAGTCTTGGAAACAAGAGTTCTAGAAGCATCGAAGGTGCGAAAGCTTCTGAGGATGTCATTATACAAACCTGAACGTACCTAAGAATTTTAACAGACTTAAAAAAAGAAGGATGTTCTCAATTCTATTTTATTTAATACCATATTTTATTGTTATTAATATGTGTTACCTCAGAACACCTCACAGGGTGAATCGATTTTGATGAACCATTTTTTATTTTTTTATGCTTAAGCTCTTGTCACTGGCATCCATGAGAAAACCATGAGTCTTAATTTTTTACTGATTCAAGTTCTTTTTCGGTACTTTTATTCAAAGTATTTTAAATTAGGTTCTTTTCGGTTTTACATTCTTGGATCACCTTCATTAATTTCTGGAGAAACAACGTTAATTCGTTTTGTTATGTCTTTTAGAAAAGCTTGATTACAATATACAATCAGGAACCAAGGCTGGAAGGAATCCTGATTGAAAATAACTCGTTAATTATTACTGTTAGGAAACTAGAATTTCAAAGGAATTGTAAAATAGGCAATAAGATTATATAATTATACTATTAGATAATTTATGATGTTAGATAATAAAATACACAACTACCTAACTGTTTTTTTAATAAGAGAAGAACTCTCTTTTATCTACTTATTACTTAAGAGTATGTCCCATACGTTCTATAGAATAACTTTTCCTAGAGAAGGAAAAGTACGAACAAACACGTGTTGTTCAAGAACGCCATTTTCTATAGAACAAATGGGACCCACCCAACAAAATATTCTTGCACAATAACGTCTTATTCTGTAGAGCAAATGGGAATTGCCCTTTATTTCTATCTCTATCTATTTCCCACACCTTCGGAATTGTATGTCAAGCATAATTTTATCAAGATCTCGGTCGACCCTAAAAGAGCCTGACCTGTGTAATACATCAATGAAACTTCCAATTATAAATCCATACATTTAATTTTAACAATTTCCTAATAAAATGGGGTACAATATTATTCACATTTGGTATTAAAGTAATGGCACAAAAATTCCGGTCCGAGAGCGTTGCGGGACGGGGAATATTTGCAATGTTCGAGTTTTCAGCAACCATAGAGACCGCTAACGGGAGAGGCTTCCGCATGAAATTGCAATGGAAGTTTGCAACCTAACCGGTTTACCCGGTCCCACATCACTATTGATGCCATAATACATATATGTGGTGAGCCTATCGCCTGAGTGATAACCACTCTGCTCAACTGTTTAACGATTTGAATAAATTATTTTCATTTGTTATATTTTTCACAAATATTACAGTAGGATTTGAACAATGTGGATAAAATATATAAATCACTGTTTGAGACTCTATTAATAGATAAACTGGTTGACTTGTGACGACATTTATTAGTGGGCAAAAAAATTTGTAGGTGGCAAAAAAGCGTTTCCATCAAACAAAGTCCAAAGTTGACTCTACAATGGGGACAGCGAAATTTCTGTACGATTTCGGTGGAACCATCATAGTATGCTGCAGTCAGCTGAAAACTTTGTTGAAATAGATACATTACTTGGTTCCTTCCTTAGTTATCGAAATACATAATTGTTTTTTTAAACAATCAATCAATCAATCATCAAACTCTATGGATAAGTACAAAAAAATGGTTAAAGCGAAAAGTTTACTTTGATATAATTTTGTTTTAGTTGGTTTCTTATGTAAGCGGTAGATAGGTATGCGTTGAAATTGTCTGGTTATAATAATCAATTGTAAAAATAAATAAGCGAATCTAAACCTATATTGACTAAAGCCTTAAAATTAAATAAAAATAACTATGAACTAAATGTTAATAAAACTGTACAAATAAATTAATAGTGGCGAAACTAGTTACAGTTAGAGTAGTTGTTAAACATTTATGTATGAGATAAAACAACAATTATTATTAGATAAGTCCCTAAAGGTACAGAGTAAGTAACTAAAGCCGATATTAATAAAGCCAATAAAAGTGACAATGCTTAGTCTGGCTCCGTTTTTAATCTCGCACTAAAACAATATAAATAGTAGGTACAACACTTAAATATGTACGTTTCAACAGCCTATTGCACTAGCAGCAACGATTTAGCACGCATAGTAAAGAAGCGTAGACTTGTCACGAAATGCGATATCTTTCTACCCCTCCGGCACATAATGTTGCATTTACAGAAAGTTGAATTTGCAAAATGTTGGATTTTCAAAATGTTGAATTCCTAGTGTCAGTAGTTCGGCATTCCTCGCCTCAAATGTAAAAAAACATGTATTAACGTTAGAAATACTTATATTTTTACTTCAAACAAATATTGCTTTTCTTCTTCTTTTGAAAATAATAAAATAAAACAAACATCTTATTCTTTCAGTTCCTAGGTATTAATAGTCAGTAAGTAGTGTCATTCAACATTGTGCAAATCCACCATTTCGGGACCCAACATTTTGGGATCCAAAATCTTGGATCCCAAAATGAAAAAAATCCAACAATTTGCAAATTAAAATTTCTGTAAATTCAACATTATGTGCCAGAGGGATTTGCTATGGTGTCAGACTAGCAATAACTACAGAGTTGCTCGAGACAACGCGGAGATGGAAGGTGGATTTTTTCTATAGTCTGCAGTGGCATCGATACGATATCGATCGAGCCGGTAGGAATCGTGTTGTACGGTAGCTTCGCCACTGATACTCTGTTTATTAATATGACGAACGATTTGACAGGTCGATGATGATGACAATACTTACCGCTATATGTATAATTTCATAATAGTACGGAATGAACGAATTCAAACTATAAAATGAATGTATGTTCTCCAACCCAGATAATGTATTTTTCGAAAAATCTATTGTCCGTACATGATACGAAGTGTCAAATCGTTCGTCGAATTGGTGCCCGATCGATATATGTATAGGCAGTGGCGTGCACTGGCTTTTATGACAAGGTAGGCAGTAATCACCAAGGATTGACACCTATGTATAGGTAACTTGTCTTTACTAAATATAGGTACCTCTACCTATGTACTCATCTACAAAACACAGGACCTTCGTTAGCCTGTCGTGAGTACAACAAAAAAGATCTAGCAACGACTCTATTATTAGGTCCAGTAGCCAAAATACTAAGGTAGGCAGTGTCTTTTTGCCTATATGGTGTGCACGCCACTGTGTATAGGAATGACTACTCTGACACGAGCAACAGAAACATATTTCACTACGAGCCAAGTCGTACGTGTATACTAAGCGCACTGCTCCAAAGTAACGTCTAAAATTAACGTCATAGCAAAAAGTACACTTTAGCTTCGCGCGCATAGACATTGTATTATGTGAAGGCGTCACGAAATAAGAGAGGTAAAGGATAAGACATGCTAATTAGCAGCATTCTTTCAGGGCTATTATGGCAAGTTACCACCAAGCCATCAAATATCTCAACGCTTCGTAGTACTACGTAATAAAAACAATGTTACGGGATTCGCTACAAAAGCATAGTCATATTTGGGTAATTTGCTGCGTAACTTGGATACAAGCAGCTTTAGTGCAATAGACTTGACCACTGACCTAATAATGGATTAATCGGTGAATCGCCGGTTAACGTTCACCCCGAACAGTGCGTTACGTATCTCCGGCATCAGCTGCATGGCGATCAGCTCGAGACGCGACTCCAGCGTGTTGCAGATCTACAAACGAGTAAATTAAGTATATATTTAAATACAAAAAATCCCGTTTGAGGTCTGGTGGACCGCGTAAATCTTATGGTCTTTTAAGTACCACTAATATTCGTCATGAAAAAAAATCTTATCTACTGCTTTAATATGCTAAAGAAACATGGACTCGTGTGATATGACTAGTTACCTACGTATTAGTATCACATCATGCACAGGTACAGCATATTTTATTTATATATTCACACACACACATATATACATACCTATGTAAATTATGTTCCATCTTGGAGGTACAAGCGCGGGAGCAGATACGAAATAAATAAACTCGATATTCTGATGTACACAACTTCTATAATTCGAGGGGATCGAGACAGGCGCATATTCATTAACCTGTGTTTGATGGGCCTGTTGGTGTAGTGGTCAGCATGTCTGCTCTGCTCCGTAGGGTCGTGGGTTCGATTCCCACCGCTGACGGGTGCTTAGGTGATGAACTTTTAAGCACTTGTTGGATGTGTCTGGGTGTTTTATTTATATAAGTATATATTTAAATGAAAAAATATAATATAAGTAAATATATCTCGTTGTCCGATTTCCATAACACAAGTGCTTTAGCTACTTAACATAGGATAAAGGCAATGTGTGTGCCGAGGATACTAGTTCGAACAGGAATCATACTGGTGGTGCAGGTGGGGGTCCCATAAGAGGGTGGGATTCACTCCATCGGTCGCATAAAATCATGAAGAAGCTTCTCGTGGGTTACTTGTTAGGGGGGAGAAACCTCGAGAGAATTTTTGTTAGTTTTACTTGACCCAAAACAGCGCTATTGTCATTTGCAGACCAAGCATAGAAATACTTGCAAGCCACATACCACCTACATTCAGTCTTTGGGTTATCCCCATTTGCTCTATATAACAAGACTTTATTGAACAACAGTAGTGTGTTCGTCTTTTTCCTTCTTTAGGAAAAGTGGAAGAGAGAAGCTTGTGCTATAGTATAATATAGTACCTATGTACAAATGGGAATTATCCGTCTCTACGACCAAAATTTATGGAAAACTATACTTCTGGATACACATTTGTCACTTTTACTACTACGAAAACAGTTGGGGTCCAAATATACCCTGCTACGCAGTATGGGACAGGTAATACTGGTCTCGTTTTATTCTAATCGTCAGTCTTGGGTTGTAAGTCGCTTAAGTTGTTTATGGCTTGAGTTGTCACTGCATGTCAAGTGGCAAGATCCTCACTGGTACTCACAATATGGGGTCAAGCGTACGAAGCGCCATCTGCATTCAGCTTCGCGTTTTCTTCTCTATCAGTATGAATGAAACGTATAAATAAAACACCATTCTCAACACATCTATATATTTACATAAGAATTTTTAACAGTGCCATAATGGGGATTACATTGTATAGTTTTTTTTTTGTTATACAGATATAGTGGGAGTTTCACCCGATACACAAATTTTGGAAAGCAAGCCGATACAAATATTGCCAGGAAAGTGTTAACACGAGGAATGCGTGCAGCTATAGCGTCATAAGGTAACCCTACTGTGGAGGCAGCGAAATCTTATTATTATTTTCTTAATTTCGATTTCGGTGGCACCAAAATAGGATGCTGCGTCACCTTATAACTCTATAGCCCACATGTTCCACTGTCAACGGAAAGAATAGGTACACATATATTATTGGAAGGTTTATAGATATCCCATAACAAGATAACAACGTCACACTACATTTATGTATGTGCAGGGATTACAGTGCGCTTCCATATATCCATATAGATAATATAACACTAAAATTGTACACGGTAACATTCAACTATTGAATTGCGCGATTATTTAGACGACTTTTTTTATATAATTTGAACATTGATCTTTTATAATAATTGTTACACAATATATTATTATACATATTAAGTATTTCATCTATAAACTACGACGTCTAAAATACAATATAATAATAATAATATAATTTTAAGTTACGAATGAATTGTGTCGAAAATATTTTGTTAATTAATACACCGGAAGTAAGGCGAAACTTTTAACTTACAGTTAGAGTAAACACTATCAGGAATCAGTATTAACATGACCAGACATTTAAGACAATTCTGAGCCGAAACAATCCACATTCATACAATTATAAATTGGTAAGTATTTTTATAATGCATACAATAATTACTTAGGCGAAAGTAAAACACTTATTAGTATATAGCTAAGAAATATATGTTTGTTTTATGTTTTATTAGTAATAAATAGGCCCTCGCATCACGAAAATCACGATTGCTAACAATACGATGTACATTGCGTATTTTAAGTATCATAATAATTTATTTCAAACATTCTAACGCCGCATTCTACGCTGAATTGCGATTGTCAATTTACAATAGTAAGTCACGTGATACAGGGAACCTGACGATTGTGAATTTAATCGGTGAATTTACGGTTGGGGTTGCGACCGAAGAGGGCCGTGCGGATCTCCGGAAGCAGCTGGAGTGCGATCAGCTCCAGGCGGGACTCCAGGGTGTTGGAGATCTGAAGGTGGACAGACACATTACATTATCTATCTACCACTATATAAAACTACGTATAATTATGGACTGTGGTCGCCGTTACTCAGTGAGACTAGTTTATCGGATATCGAAACACAAAAGGTGGTGTCTACCTATAATTAGCCGTATTTTTCTTAGCTAGATAGAAATTAGTTTTCTTTTTAAAAATAGCATGTATAAATGTGATTGCTGTTGGTGAACCTGAATAAATAAATAAGTAAGGTTTATGATTCGTGCCATGATATCCGGTATAAACATTTAAAAGATTTGAATATAACAAATTCAAAGGAACAGTATACAAACTAAAGAGTAATAGCAGCTTTTGGTCCATTATTATACGTCGTTGATTTAATAACGATGATTAGAGAGCCTGGTAAGTGCAAGTGGATGGTTCGTGCTACCAATTAATGAACATGACAGTGTTGTAATGTCTAAAGTACTCTATAGTCTATGTCAGATAGTCTATAGTTGTCTATGACTATCATAGTCTATGCCGTGAAACAACCTTGACTTACCTGTTCCTATCTCTTTTATGCGAACAGTAAGTTTGAATATTATAAAGTAAAAACTATTCAACCAATGTGAGTTTAACAGGTTCGCGGACGGTGTATAGATGCATGTTTTTAATGTAATAATATCGCCTTTAGGGCTCACGCCCATGAATCCGATCCTTCGCCCTGTCGACCAGTGGCGTGCACTGGCTTTAACTACAAGGTAGGCAGTAATCCCCAAGGATTGACACCTATGTATAGGTAACTTGTCTTTACGAAATATAGGTACCTACCTACTCTACTCACCTACAAAACACAGGAACTTTGTTAGCCTATGTCGTGGTAACAACAAAAAAAATCTAACAATAACTATTATTAGGTCAGGTAGCCAAAATACTAAGGTAGGCAGTGTATTTCAGCCTATATGGCGTGCACGCCACTGCTGTCGACAGCCTTCTATTGGATTGCACTATAAAGCAAATTACACAGCACCGGCGCTAGCGCCTAATCACCGCTTATAGTGTTCCATTCGACCGGGCTTAGCTCCCGTCTCATGGGCATGAGTCCTAGACCGTACCTACACTGTCCGCATAAAGTTGAATTTAGTTATTTTGCTACACTAAATGAAGGGTACAGGCAACGAATAGGGAACGTCATAATGAGTTGATTTTGAGAAATACACATTCAAAAGTTTGAAAGTCATGGACATTCCTAGTCTTTTTCCTTTCAACCAAAAACATAACCTTTTTTTTGATTCGGAATAAAAGTACCATAGACAGTAGTCTCTTCCAATTGAAAACAAAAAAAAATGTGACATCCCTTGTTCTTTGCCTGTACCCTTCAAATATAAACTACTAAAGTACGAAATAGGCACAAGTAAAACATAAAAAATATAAAGGAAATAGCGTGTACTTACACAAGAAAAACAAAAGCCACAAACACCAAACACCGAGCAATACAAAAAAAGGTTAAAGACAAAAGCATCTGATTATGTGACAGTTGAAAATGATGTTTGAAATGCAAAAATGTGCTAAAAGCGGCAGAAAATTGACACGATAGTATGTATCAGAATAATTATAGAGCGCCAGCCCTCGAACCACTGGTGACGGGTTAGATCAAACAAGCATGCACAAGGTGTTAGTTCAGTGCAATTAATTACAAAACTATTCCCTCAAAGATATAAAGCATTATGAGCCATTATCATTGAACGTGTACAGATTGGAATATTTGTGCCAACACAATGAAATGTTGAAAAAATTGTACTAACTGAACTGTATATAAAAATGAAATTTTGACTGACTATTTACTCAAATTACAGTCAATTTGACTTCTTATAGTGTTACACTTTTTTTTAATAACTATGACTTTGATATACATAATATCGTTCAGTCCATAGTTTTAACTCGTTCAGTTTTGTTTTGAAAACCATAAACTATATATAATACGGATTTCAATGAATA
Organism: Conopomorpha cramerella; assembly: GCA_012932125.1. Lineage (NCBI taxonomy): Eukaryota > Metazoa > Arthropoda > Insecta > Lepidoptera > Gracillariidae > Conopomorpha > Conopomorpha cramerella. The sequence continues at coordinate 21,844 of SJJU01003455.1, forward strand.
TTTACAATAATATAGCTCGTACATCAGAATACCACATATTAGGCAACTTATATTTTATCCCGATTGCGTGTAGCACCGCCGGACTCAGTCAACAATTTGTTATAAAATGGCATAAGCAGGTTGCTAGGCAACGAAACAATGTACGTTACTCAAGTACTGTTAAAATTGTATACAGAAGAAATCGCGGGGCGTGCGCTAGTACAATATATTTTTAATCAGCCAAATTCCGTGAAAGCAACCCACACCATGCAGGAAATACAACACATTTTGTTGTTTACCTTGATGCGTCCCTTAGCCGCGACGAGCTCAATACCGCCGGTGGTGTCGGTGGGCAGGTAGTTCTCGGTGTCGATCTTGAGCAGGACATCCTTCTTGATCTTCTCCTTGTAGTCGTTCTGGGCGCGGCCGAGCACAGACTCCACCAGTGCCTTGTCCGATTGCTTCACGCGGAGTGTCACAGTCGGTTCCACCAGCTGAATGGTGAAATGGTCCATTAGTAAACGGGCCAAACACAAGTAAAGTACATACATACACTTCACGCCTGTCTCTCAGAGGGGTAGACAAGAGACTACAGATCTCCATTTGTCATGGTCCTGACATACCCCTTTCGCTTCATCTACATTCATACATCTTTTAATACATGACTTCCGGTTTCGAGTACTTTTCACGCCACCTTCGGCCAGGACATCACCATTCTGGTCAACATATGTCCTTCTGGGGCGACCTCTATTTACTAATACCTCTACAAATAAAGTCTATTTTTTTATTTTACAGACCAATTTCACAGTTCCCATTCACACAATTTTGTATTCTGCTGTAATCAAGTTAGAGTGCATTTTACGACACGAATATCTTTAGCTGTTTGTATTAAATTTTCTTTGAATAAAGTATCATTGTATGAATAGGAACTGTCAAATTGGTTCGTCTAATTAAAAAATAGACTAGATTTGATATCCGAAACTCACTTTGAATAAAACGAGGCAAAGACATGGAAATTATGCAGGAGTGAATGAGCAAGAGATTATTATCTTCTGTCTCTAACGGCGGCGTAGCAGGGAATTATTATGTACTTCTGGACCCAATTTGACACTTTTTCTAACAAGATTACAGTTCGACCCCAGAATTTAGCGAGTTAAAGTGATAATTTTTTCAATGTCAAAGTACGTAATGGTTTTTTTTTTTTTGTTGTTTTAAAAAATGTCTTCTTTACTCATGTTCCCATAGTTACCACAATCTAAGTCCAATAAAATACCTTGATTGTCTCTGATCTTAACTGGCCTTGACATTGTTCTCAGTAAAACACAGTATTCACGCAAGAATTGTGATAAGTGCCTATTCACGACAACTAGATTCTAAATCAATAAAAAAACTCTATCCAATCATTACATAGTCGCCCCTACGTATGCTTAGATCTTCAAAACGACGCAACGGAGTTTCTTAAGGTTTTCTTTTGTAGATAGTGTGATTCTTGAGGAAGGTTTACATATATGTATATAAAAACAGCCTAACTATTAATAGTGTGTATTAGCAAAACAATTTGCCGAGTCAGCTAGTTAAAAAAAACGCAACCTTTATATTAGTCATTAATAGAGATGTTATATACATACACTCAAGTCCATAATCCTCAAAAGGGATAGCCTGTTGGATGGCTAGGACCATAGTATCGCAAGAACCCTTCTGCCACATTCAGCATAACAAGGAGTAAAGAATGTCATTACGGACCTTCAGTTTTATGTTGCTAGCTCATAGCCTGAATAAACCTAAATACCATAGTCGGCTCCTATGAAATCCCAGGAAGAAAGGCAGCCGATGCAGTATATTATTTCCGATCTCTTACCCTAGAGTTTTCACCCTAGGGTGAAATCTGGGTAATGTATGTCCGAATATTTACCCCAAGCTGGGTTAATAGGAATCTCATGCGCATGATCTCTACTCACTTCCTATTCATAACCCCGATAATGTACGGTTGACTACCGATACACTTGAAAGCATATTATAAGAAACATATTTGATTAGATAGTAACCTCTAAAAAATATTAACAACCTGTCCAAGTATGTGAGTAACGTGAATACCACTGATTAACCTGGTAGGGTGAAAACTCGGAATATGAAACCAAAATAGAGTTCTTTTTTTAACCCAGCTAAGGGTAATTTTTCGAACATAATGTTTCCCAGTTTTCACCCTGGAATAAAAACTCTAGGCTAAGAGATCGGAAATACCCTTTACATTATATATCAGCATGGGATGAGAAGTTGAGTAAAGAAATTACCTGGAAGAGAGCCTGCACAATGAGCTGCACCAACAGATCGGAGTACATCTTGGTGTCCTTGGGCACTTCAGCCAGGCGCGTGCGTGCCTCGTCTAGTACATTACGCACGTGGTCTTCACGCACTTTGAGCACCTTCAGACGGGCTTGGTTCAGCATGTTCGAAGATTGGCTGTAATAAGATTAATGAGCCAATGAATATACCTACACTTTATTGTGCACTGCATTGTTATGGATTTTATGCATTGATTTGTAAAAAAATTTTTGGACACTCAAGAAAATGGAAGTTTTATTGGAACAATGGGTCTCCCAAAGGGTTAAGAATTGTAATTTACACAGTTCATCATCATCATCAGCCCATACTTGTCTACTGCTGGACACAGTTGATGAGTATTCATTCATTCTTAACTCTTCAGCCCAGGAATAAAGATCAAATACTATCATTTCAAAACAGACTATGTTTAGCTATGATGTGTCCCTGAAAGTGTGAAGCAATGTAATTTGCACACCATTGCTGAGTATTTTTCATTTGAAACTCTACTGCCCAGTAATAATGATCATATACCTACCACAGTGGCGTGCACTGGCTTTTACGACAAGGTAGGCAGTGAATCCCAAGAATTTACACCTATGTATAGATAACTTGTCTTCACGAAATATAGGCACCTACATATCTACTCACCCACAAAATAAAGGACCTTTGTTAGCCTCTGTCGTGAGTACAACAAAAAAGTTCCAGCAATAACTCAATTAGGATGGTTAGCCAAAATACTAAGGTAGGCAGTGTCTCAGTGTCTTTTTGCCTATATGGTGTGCACGCAACTGACCTACCATTATTTCAAAACTACATAAGTATTGAAACAGAGAACAAGTGAGGCAATGAATAAAGATTTTTATAGATTAAAAATATATAGATCTTGAAATGTAACATGTTAGCTAATTCATAAGTATATTGGGTATCTTGCAGAAATCTTATCATTTTGGCGTATATAAGTGGCACTTATCACTAGAAATATTGAATGGGACAGAGTGAATCCTAAGCACTTGAATTTGGGCTGTAGAAATCACATATTACTGAGCGTAAAAGGAACCAGAGCAATGGTCTTTTCATTTTACCACATTGTCGCCTAGTAAAAGTTGTTCATATTGACAAACCCAACAGCGTTTCTGAGAATATTGCTCGGGGTCCTTTTAAACTCAGTATTAGAATACCACACTACACTACAGGAGCTTTAATACTAGAAGCTTTAATTTTTTGAATTGCGAATAAAACTACACTTAGATCTTTAAAACTATGCAACAAATTTTGAAACGGTTTTCTTCAATTGATAAGAGTGATTCTCAAGGGAGGTTTATATATACAATAGATGCATATAATATCATAAAAACACTGTTAATAACATATATTGGCAAAACAATGTTTGCTGGGTCAACTGGACAAAAAAAAATTACTACTGAGACTGCTTGTAACAAAATTAAATGAGAACTAAAACTTGAGAAAGTCACACAGACCCTAATAATAGGCATCATGTTTTTGACATAGAGTTCCTTAGTTAAACTTCATTGTTATCATGGCCTGATTGACATTATTGATTTTTGTTAATATTTTAAATATAACATTGTATAACAGTAGTTTTTCCTAAACAGCAAATATATGGATTTCATCTCTGACAGTGAGCTAAAAATTGGTTCAAACATTGAGATCATACCAAAGCCTAATTGTTCGGAGAATTGTCAGCAAAAATTTTTCAATCAATCAATTCAAATTTAATATACAGGTTGGCTTTGGGGCCATGATTTGGACCAACTTTTTCTTACTCGGCAAATGATATTGATTTCAACGGTATACTCCTTTTCCTGTACAAAGTTGTATTTTTGTTATAAGTGTTTGTACAATCATACTATTTGGTGTAAATGATGGATAAGAAACAATACAATTAAACAGCAATAAATCAGCCTCTATATTGATACTACCGAAGTACAATTTAAAGCCCTATGTCCCTGCTGAGGCAGGAATGATTAAGTAAAGTTCTTTAAACTTTGCTCTAGCAACAACACCCCCACATTGTACACCCTCATCTGCCAGACCTAAATTATAATTATTGTATTCTTCATTGTGAGACAGATATGGGACAAGTCATAGAAGGTGCAATTTTTTTAATCTAGGTTTGGTTTAAATAAGATAAGGTGTTTCAAAATATGGGTCTAAGTACTAAGACAATATTATCACATATTATGAACTTTTCAAGTAAAAATCTTGCACAAGTTACATTTTAAAGTATATGTATGTATTTATGAGCTAAATAAATTGTCATATTATATGTATGTATGTAGGTCTGTAAATCACAATATAACCTGAACAGTTTAAGCAAGCCACATGAGTGCAAATCACATGACCTAGTGATATAACTTATTGTAAGTCAAAGATGTATGACTATTGAGCATTTTTTTATTAATCTTTTAGTTACAATCCAAATAGATTAGTGTAAATAAGAGTAAATTATTACTTGGAAAATAAATTGTAGAAATTATTTGTATTGACCTAATTGTGCAGTACAAGTTCTGAGACATATCTAGAATAAAAAATTAAGAGGTAATTTATGGAAGGATGTTCACAGTTTCCATAAAATATGACTTATTCAGAAGCTTGAAGGAACTTATAAGATTGTAATGGGAACAGGGAGCAGAACTTACATCTTTTTCTGGAGTTCAACTTGTTTCTCTTTCTTCTCATAATATTCCATAATCTTGAGCCTCTGTTGCTGGACAAGACGGCCCTTCTCGATGTTGAACTCTTCCTCGGCTTTGGCATCAATTTCCTCAGCCTTTTCGTTGGCCTCCTGCTCTATGAAGGCCATCATATGCTTGATCTGGAAATAACATTTTTATTCATTATCATCACATTCAGGGCTAATCCGACCACATTACTCAGCCGTGCGGTGACCAGGAAACCATCCTTCGTCATCTTCATGCAGATGACGACCCCGCAAAGATGTGATACGTCGTGGATCAATCTCTTTGACAAAGTCTTCTGCCAGAATTTGTTACCAATCTTCTATAGCGATTTTTGCACAAACCTGCTTCTGAACATCTGCGTCGCTTAGCGCCATGGTTGAAGTTTATTATTACACACTAACAACACGTAAAAACAACCGATATACGGCCAGAAAATTAAAAACTGGCCCAAAGAAGTGAGTCGACGCCTATGAGCCGCGCTCCTTCATTGAGCGATCATATGATGTTGGTGTTGCCAATTCGTAATTTTTCTTTTTCCTTCTTTAGGATAACCATAGACACGGTCAGAAAAAAGATCCCACATGGATCCTACATTCAACTTTCATGTAAACCCAATATTCAAGTTTTTTTTGTAGGTACATATACAATAAAATTGTAATAAAATTTCAAGTTTCATTTATACTGTTAGTAATGCTGCCTACCTACCTACATGTAATTTTCCTGATACGAATTCTTTTTATTCGGGGGTAGTTTGTTGATTGGTCATGTAAGCGTTTTTAGACAGATTATTATTATTTTAAACTTATTATTTTACCATTTAGACGGATTTTCATAACAATGAAAAACAATCACAACACCAATTTTAATCAAAGACAAGGACAACAACATCAACGGGGACAAATTCCTCAGTATTATCCCCATCACCATCAACAGCAACGAATTCAGCAGCAACACATGCAACAACCGCAGCCACGTCAATCAGCGCAGGCTCAAGCACAGATTCAAGCTCAAGCGCAAGCCCAAGCTCAGGCGCAGGCTCAGGCTCAAGCTCAGGCCCAAGCGCAAGCACAAGCCCAAGCCCAGGCTCAAGCTCAAGCCCAGGCTCAAGCGCAGGCTCAAGCGCAGGCGCAGGCGCAAGCTCAAGCTCAGGTCCAGGCTCAAGTGCACCTACAGACGCAAGCGCAAGTACAGGCGCAGGCCCATGCTCAGGTTCAAGCACAAGCTCAGGTAAATTAAGTACCTACATTTCTTTTCACAACAACAACGTTACAAAACAAGTACCTAAGGTTGTGTTGGTGTTAAAAGGTATTTGTGTATTTTATACCTATGTATTTTAAGTACGTCACACACACTTTACGCCTGTCTCCCAGTGGAGTAGGCAGAGATCACAGATAGGTATTTTTCAAGATCTTAATAATAAACTCCTTTCGCTTCATCCACATTCATACATCATTTCATACGTGATCTACAGTTAAGTGTTCTTTTCACGCAACTTTCCGCTGGGGCCCCAACAATATGTGTGGTTAGAACACTACTAAAAGGATCACTCGTTTCGTGTCGATTTTTGACATAACACCAATTATACCTACTAACGATATCTAGATAAGAAACTTTTGGAGTTTGAATTGTTTCCCATTACGGCAGAGCACCGAAAGTTACGATTGGTGGACGTTACCGATAACGAATGCATAGAACGAAACGAACGGACGTTTTCTTATTGTTCAAACTTACTGGTCGATGTATGTAGGTATGTCCTTTTGAGGTGACCTCTACTCACCCGGACCCTTACATTACCCACCCATGTAATTCTCTTTCGTTAATCTTCCATCCTCTCCATATACCTAAACTACCGAAGAATTCCCTTTTCAGTCGAGATCCCTACATCTTCTTTCAAACCGTAACATTGTCTTATATTTATTTTGTATAAGAAAAATAGGGGGCCTGAGGTTTAGATAAGAGACATTTAAAAGAGTTGAGATTATTTTTTGTTTTAAGCGGGGTCACAGTTTTCCTGTAAGCTCGGATTTTTTTTTTATTATGGCAACTTAAAATCGTGATTCCCTGTCAAGTCAAATTATTTGTATTATTTTTAAATAATTCCCCATTTGTATCCAAAAAATATGAAAAATAGGAATTTAAAATATTTGAGTAAAAATCCATTCAAGGTTCACTAAGAGAGTTCGTGATTTATGCCGTTTTATGTTTATTAATATAAAAAGTATTTAACTTCCGTTTGTTACATACAATATGGCCGCCATAGTTGTTTAGGGTAATGTGGCGTTCGACAAATCTGGGTGAAATTAAAACGATTTTTTGTGACACAAAAATGCCTATCGTTTCAAGTGTTTTATAGCAGTGTTTCATGCAAAGATTGTATGCCGGACCTTTCATTCTACATGTGATTTTTTTCTGCCCGTTTAGAAATCTTGTAACAAGAACAGTCAACAAACTGTTGTTTATTTCATTGGAGTGAATTTTGTTTATTTTTGCCCATAATTTCTGATTATGAGCTATCGGCCCGTATTGTGAATTAGTTAAGAAAGGGCGAAAGTCGTTAAAACAGGTAATTAATCAATTGAAAGGTGAAGAACCTTCCTAAACCTTCACCAGGGTCGCCATTGTTTGTCATAGAATGGATTAGCAGCTTTTCTTTTTATTCAATTTCCATTGCCGTGAACAGCAACCTAGTCCAGCGTAACTGTCCATCGATAATAGATGTTTTATCAGAGCGCTGATTGGAATATTGTTTGGATCACTTTCTATTCACAAACTACAAGTTTTGTATGTTGTTGATTTACCTCTATGAAATATTAGCAATTTCTCTCCCAACCATTATTATGAGCCCCCTCCAATTTATTACAGTTTCTAAACTAACATTTATTGACAACTTAATTTCAATACCTGCCTCTATTTTTTATTTATAGCCGTTTTGGTTATGTTTATCTAATGTAATGTCATTTGTTTTCATTACTCAGGATGCAAAAATAATGATCTAAAATACATCTGAGCACTCAAGAAATCAATGTCAACCAGTCGAAAATTGGGACTCAAAATATTGCAGAAGTTTTTACGTTTAAAATTTGTCCTCTGTGAAATGTTAGTAAACAATTAATACATTAAGCACAGGTATGGTGATTGTCCCAGTTTTCTTCTTTTTATGTAGAAGATAACTTGTTACCATATGTTGTTCTGCAAGATTCTATATCTAACAAATATTTCTAACAATAAATTCTTGTATTTCAGGTTATGGCAAACTTGAATTTCCAGCAAGCACCTAGAAACCTATCTAGTGGTGGAGTGGGAGGTCGTGTTGGGTCGAGTTTAGTTGGAGGAGTGTCTGGTCATGTCACACCAACATTTGGAGGTGCCCTGTCGCCAGGGCGAGGGTCCACAGCGATGCCCGGCGGGGCACCACCATCAATGGCCTCTAGAACAACATTATTCGGACAAAGAGCCTTTGCAGACAGAAGGGTACAAATGCCTAGTGGATTATCTCAACCCAACTCTAATTCAATGGTAAGTTTACAAAATTAATCAATGTAAAGTAGAGGATCTTAATGCAATGTGCGTCTTTATTTCATTAGGCTAAAACTGAACATGTAGGTATTTATTTCGTAAAAAAAATTACAGAAATCTTAACAGGTTGTCTCTGTTCGTCACCATGTCAGCCCATAGTCATCCACTGCTGTACATAAGGCTCCCTTAACACCTTAAGGAGAGACAGGTGTTGTCACAAAATGTGTATTTTGATTATTCAATAATGGTCAGGCTGTCATTGTCATTTCATAGCAGAATATGATTGTCTTCAACTTGTGCCTTACATGCCTGTCATAGACCACATTGCTGCTTAATATCAGGCGGGATGGTGGTCAAATTATTGTGTTTAAAAAGAAACATGCATACATAAAGAAAATAATTTCTTCATCTTACCTGTAAATTTGAATTATAATTTATTTCCAATACAATAACAAGACACAATTATTTCAAGTGTGTAGGCTTCGTCAAATACATAGGCAAAAGAACATAAAATAATAATTTTGTCATCTATATTTTGTTACATTTTATTCTGCCATTCTGTGAATGGAAAAAATTAAAGATTATGTATGTAAATAAATTACTCTATGTAAGGTAGATATTGGTAAATAATAAACTTAATATTTATGTATCAACCAGCAAATAATAGGCACAATTATAATAAGATATTAATTTATTCATTCAAGATTGTATTCATAAAAAATAATCTCCTATCCATTCTAACTTTATAGTTTAAACAGAAATAACAAACAACAAAATTGGTCATGTCATAGGCAATGGTGGAGTATAATGTTCTACAAAGGTCGGCCTTTATTTTTGGGATCTAAGACATGAAGGCTAGATCCCCTGGAAGAACTCAGGGTATCCTAGTCTTGCCTAGCCTGGGACCCTCTGGTATTTAGACATTGATTACACTCGGGCCTAGTGAGTGTGGTGCTGTAGATCCTGGCTAGCCCCCAATACCTGTATTTTCCTTCACATTCCTCTGAAAAGATTGATGAATGTGAATAAGGCAAGAGAACTGTTGCTATGGTGAAGGTTTATTTTTTTTGCTTTGCCCTTTAAAAGTCAGGCATGTAACTATGTATGTATTTAAATAACTGACAAAAATATTTTGGCATCATGAAATATGGCAACCCAATGATTGTGGTCTAGAAAAAAAAAAAATTCAATAATCCAATTTTTGTGGGTAGATGCTTATCAATGGTTATCTTGTACTTAGACCTCAGATTTCCATGTGAACAGTGTACAGTTCTATCTAAAAATAAGTTTTGTACTATTAATATTGTTAATTAGTTATTGTTTGGTAAGTGCACACAAATAGATTACTGGAGATAAGAAAGTAACTTTGATGGGTCACTTTTATTTTGTACAAGGTTGTCATTTAATTTGATGCATCTTATTTTTCTCCTTAATTATTTTTGTCATTTGAACTAAAGTTATTTCTATTGGAAATATGTTGCTATTGTCAAGTTTCTATGATGCATAGGACAATATCACCAGTAAAGTCAATAAGAGATTTAAAATGGTCTAAGGGCTTTAATAATTTAAAGCATGTTTAATACTTTTGTAAACACTCAATAATGACTCACAATAGTATTTTTGTTCCCTAACATGAGAATGTGTCCCCGAAAGGGTTAATGTCCTTTTCAGTATGGCACAACACACACAACAGATTGTGGGTTTGAGACCAAATCATGCAAGATGTGTGCCAATGTGACTCATTTTCAACTCCTGTTTATCCCACAGTTTTATAGTAAAGATGAACTGATATTTTATTTGTATTGGTGCAAAAAGTATAAAAGAACAACATAATAAAATAATTGAACATTATTAAGCATCCGCGATCGGAGAGGCCTTTGTCCAGTGGTGGACAAATATGTGTCGATGATGATGATGATGAAGCATCTGTCTTTGGTCTCTTAAATATCTCCAACAATGACACACACAGATTAAAAAGTTCACAAATTATAATTAGGTGGACCACTTTCACCCGCTACCCATTTGTACCTATAGTCTACTAACTCCTTTGACACATAAATGGTTGATGTAAGTTGGATATGGCTTAAAATGTTTAATACACTATAGGGTGACCAATAATAGAATTTATGGGAATGACTGATTAATTGCTGGGTTCGATTGATTATTGGTGACCCTGTTATATTTGGATGGTTTTCATGAATGTAACAGAAACAGAAATACCGTATCTACCAGAAATACCAAATAAACTGCTTAATTTTATAACGCTAATTAATGCAGGAGGACAGAATTAATGTGACTCCGATTGGGCCACTTTTTATTTTTGCTATAGTCTAGTCACACTTATCTAGTAGACATGTAAATTGATTGCAAATCTTGTAAGGAGAATGAGTACCAGTTATTGTCTAGTGGCAAGTGCATTATATTAATCTTATCCATATACACCTAGATTGGGAAGGTTTTGTTTGTGTTTGCAATAATGTTTATTGGCAAGATGTTTAAAGTTCTTTCTTTTAATTCCAGTCGAACATGGGCGGCGTGTCGCGTTATAACGCGGGCGGAGCGTACCACTCAGTGTTCGGGGAGGGCGGAGACACGTCGACGCCGCCGCTGCTGGACTTGAGCGAGTTCCCCTCGCTGACGGCGCGAGGCGCGGGCGACCAGGCACCCACGGCCGCTCCCCCGCCACCAGGCAGCAAGCCCTATGGTCAGAATGCATATTTTTTCATTAGACGAAAAGCACT
>SJJU01003458.1:0-29885 GCA_012932125.1 Conopomorpha cramerella
AAACTATTTTTTATCTCATATCCCAGTGATTTTTTTATATTGTTACCTTGATGTAATTAGAAAACGAAAAAAAATAGTGAAAAAAATCCGACTTTTCTGGAAAGCTGGAAAATTTTTGATCTTTTTAACGATCAGTAGTAACAGGCGAGTAGGCTATTGTTCATACAAATACCAAGACATCATTTTATCAAATTCTAAACAAAGAAAACGGCATTGTATTTCTGAAACAAGCTTTATTACGTAATAATAAATATTATTTGTAACAAATTTCATTTATGCTGAGGTATGATAGGCTGCAAAACATGTTTTCGGGTGTAAATGGATTGTACATTTTTGACAAGTGAAGTTGGTATTTTTTTTGCATAGTATGCATCGAAGCTGCGCGTCATTGTATATAACTAAATGGTCAATTTTATCGTAGCGTGAAGCTTCCCTGAAATTCCGAGGGGTGGGACAAGGACCGCGCTTGTAATTTTTTTTGTGTGTTTCTAAAATACCTCTTGCAACTGACCTCCGAAACATTAGGTAGTCGTACTCTCCTCCATTCATTTTATAAAGTTGCCACGCATTGTGAGTAGCCATGTCTAAACAGTGACAAAACAATGAAAAATACCATTTCTTGCCACGAATAGAAGTTCGATAAAGCCCAATGTTTTGGTCAGACCTGTCGACTCCTCCCATGTTTTCATTATAACTTTTTATTAGTGCAGGTTGATCGATGAGAACATATTTTTTCTGCTGCTGCGAGAATCGTTTGGCTTTCTGTAAGGGCTCAATGGATTCGGAATTGGAGGCCACGGTCACCACACTATTGTCGTTCCATTTGCAGACCAAAATATGTTCTGGTTGACTGGACTGAAACTTAAAAGTGCCTCTTTCTGTCTTCTTGAAATCTTTATTGGAAGGTAAAGGACATTTTTTTGTACGGTCCTCGCGAATTGTGCCAGTGGCTTTGAGTCCCCTATTTTTCAATTCGTGAAATAAAGCAATAGAAGAAAAGAAGTTGTCAAAGAATAGGTGACAGGGCGCACCTGGGTGGCGAAATTGTAAATGATCAGCGAATCGTAAAATAACACCAGCTCCCAATCCTAACTGACGATATGCCGATGGAATAATTGATGTATGACCTTGGTACGGATCAAACCACAGTACATATCCTAATCTAGTCGCACCAACCCAGAATTTATACCCCCAACGTATTGGTTTCCCGCGTATAAACTGCTTACAACTATGCCCCCCGTAGTAAGGTACCATTGCTTCGTCAATACTGTACATTTCCTCTAAAGGTGCCATATTTAGGAATGTTTCATTTAGCATATCGAAAAGTGGTCTCAACTTTGCAAATTTATCTCGTTCCGTAGTTATCTGAGTATTGTCACAACAGTGAAGATGGGTCATAATAAATGTAAATCGATCTCTTGACATGGCATTGTAAATAATACCAAACTCAGTGTCTGATGATTTCTCCCAATACATGTATCTACGAGGAACTACGACGTATCCACTATAGAGAAGAATAGCAATAAAACACTTCATTTCACTCGTTGTCACATTACCCACTTTGTTCTTTTGATCCGCGTAAATATTCGAATATTTGACCAATAATTCGATAACAACTTCACCAAATGTACACTCAAAATAATACAACGGTGATTGAAGGTATTTTGGCCCATGGTTTTCTTGCCATTGTGGTCCCTCAAGTGGATTATGGCGATTTCTCCAAGTATATTTTTGGTCTCTTTGTACGTTTGGATCAACAAACGGTATGATTAGAGAGCTACTAGCGGAGACTAAACCAGATGTCGATGGCTCAGGTTGACGAGCTTCTTCATTGTGTATTTCCTCTGTACTACGACGTCTTTTTGCTAATGAAGACAGAGGTAAACTATCCTCATCGCTGTCAGAGGACATGTATTCCACCTCTGCAGGAGCGCGCAGCTGTGACCCTGTAAACAAGATCATTATAAATACTGTGATAAGCCATGTAAATGTAGAAAAATATTTAGTTAGTCATATCCAACCTGGAAGATTATTCAATGTTACGACCTCCTCATCACCCGAATCCTCGTCTGTGATATCAGCATTCGCGTTATCCGGTGGTAAAATGGTGATACTTCTTGGAAATAAGGTTTCGTCATCAGACTGTTCCAAAACATCGATAATTTCATCGAGAGACAATGGTTTAGTTTGCCTTGACCTGAAAGTTTATATACATCCCTAAATTACTACCGATCGTTATAAAGACAAGTAAAGAAAACACTATAGTTTGTTAGGAAATATGTTAAATAAAATAATCCTTCTTTTAGAAATTTGTTAGGCAGACTGTATACTAAAAAAAAAAAACACTTACAACAAATAACTCTATCTATATGATCTGTTTTAACTTACCTCTTTGAAGACATTGTTGTAGTTAATCCCGTTAATTCAATACAAAGCACAAAAAGAACTTCAAAAAGTAAGAAAAATTTAATAACGTGTGCACTAATACACTTCCAAAATATCACTGCAACAATTGATAAGCACTTAGCGTCACGACTGCACTCAAAAATATTTTTAAATTGAGGGTACTTGACACCACATTTTTCGATCTTTATAACGATCGGTCGTTATAAGTGGGTTAAAGGCGTGAAGTGTATGATGTATGTATGTTCGCACTCAAAAAAATATTATTTCGGTCTACGGACGACCCGAAAGGGTTATGGCATGTCACACTAAAATCGTAGTTTTAGTTATTAAGTACTTTAAACAATTCAATCTGCGTTACTACCATAACCATCTTTGGTATTGTTTTGTTTCAGGCGCCGCAATTCATAACAATGAAAGATGGAAAACTGGGCGTCAATTTCGGCGGATATCATGCTGCTGTGGGCATTGGAGGTTTATTAGGTAAGTGTTATTGAGTTACGAGTATAAAGGGTCCTATTATCGTACGATTCCACTACCTAAACATAGGTATTTGACAGACATAGGTCAAGTGATCTGTTCCCGTAACATAAGGTCTTGTAGTAATATTGATCTCGCTGTGTGACAGAAATGTCGCTAGATAAATAAATAAATAAATATTCCCGGACCTTTTTAACACACGGTCACCTGACCCCAAACTAGGATACCCTGTAGTATGGGTGCCAGAGACTGGATATACTTTTTATATACATACATAGATAAAGAAAACACCCAGACGCACACAACAAATGCCTCAGCTCATCACTAAAGCATTATGTCCGTGGCGGGAATCGAACCCGCGTCCGTCGTCCTAGAGGCAGATGTCCTGACCACTAGTCCATGCTGGCCGTCAAGATGAGTGGTTTAACACTGTCGCTGTCACAATGTCTCTACAATATTACTTTAACCCACTAACACCCAGAAGAATACTTACTGTTTAATTGGTTTTGACTTTTATTACCTAGTAATAGAGTTTAAAATAACTTGTGAGTGCCCGAGTACATTGGGCGCTAATGGGATAAGGCCTCATGGTACCAGGCCTGGTCAGTTGTTCGTGAAATACGGGTACGAATGACTGACGTACATTTAGAGGTTTATATTGGCGATGGGTTTACCACCAATTTTAGGTTTGTTGTAAGTTAACCAGTGTTCCTTAGCTTATCTTTTAATAGGGAAATATGCTTCACTCGTTCATGTGAGTGAATAACACTCTATATTAAGAGGAGATCATAGGGAGGGTCTTAGAAGACCCATATTCTGAAAATTCCCTCAAGGACAGATCTAAAAAAAAACAAACTATGCACAACGGGTCTTTGAGTACCTACCTACACTGATTATTGTTTCAAAATACAATCGTTGATAAGACGCCGATTACACAATCGTAATATTCCTTTAAATCGACTTTTTTATAAAATATTGAGAATTCAAAACTTGAGAATTTAAATAAACAAGCAAACAATAGTTAAAACAATAAATAGTTCCAACGAAACTGCAGGTAAAATACAATGGCACGGCTCCAAACCAGGTCCTCTATTGTAGTTTGATTTTGGTCATGAAAATGGCATTGTATCTTTCTCTCATCAGCCATTTTGAAAAAGAAAATAGGAGTCCATGAACTACGTGTCGGTATTTTCCAGCATATCTAGGTCAATACGAGAAACCATGTAACGGAATACTCTGAGGAGCCGCGCCGAAAGGCCTAAAAATTAATTGGGACGGCCCGACAACATCATGTCCTTCGACGGAACAATGGTCAAACAACTGACGACTTTTGGTAAACGGCGAAAATTCACCAGTAAATCAACCGTCAAATGAGATTAAACCTGACGAAAGTTTCACTTAAATTTTGCCAAGGGTAATACAAGGTGTCCCTTAGAATTGACGTTGGGGGAATACCTGTTCCTGCATGTCAACGAAAATACCACGAACAATATGAAAACGTAATGGAGGTAGGGTGTACATAATTCAAGGGGGCATTGTGTGAAATGGCACTGGGAATTTTTTTTTCTTGTTATCTATGCTGCTTTAGAATGGAGTATTCTACTGTTTGAATTCTGCTTTTTAGGCTTAGCCGGTCACGGTTCTATTGTTTGAAAATTCAGCTGAATTAGAGGAAAAATCTAGAACACTCACTTTAAGAGTCATCCATATCCATCATATCCATGACGCCACTATTTTCCTTTATAAAATCACGATAGATCTTAAAATATCTATTATTTGATCCTTAAAGTTCTCTCTGGGAAGAAACCTGACCAATTATTTATCACCAATGATTACTACATGGTGATAATTTCACCATGCAAAAATGTTCATCGGTAAATAATTTTAAAATATCACGCTTACGGATCTAAAGTCTGAGAAAGATTTGTATAGTAATAATTTGTAAAACCGTATAACAGAGGTAAGATCCAAGAAATTCTTAAGTTGAAAGGTGGAACGAGAACAATTCAATTTATTTCCAATCATATTTTCCCGATCGTTTCGTAAGTGCAGTGACACAAGCGAAGTTTTTATTTGACAAGCAATTGAATTAAAATATCAGAGTTCCGTCCAAAACCACAATCGTTCACAGGGGCGGTTAAAAAACTGGGTTTTGTGTTGTAAAAATATTGCGAAGTCTCACCGGGGAATAAAATTGTCATTTCATTTTGAAAGGTTTTGCTTTTGTGGATGAATTTATAAATCCGATTTCGATTAGGTGAAATGTTGCAACACTTGATGGAAATCAAAATGTGCGAGTTCCTAATCAAGCATCAGTTATAGTAATAATATTAAAGTTTCCGATTCGTTGGAAATATTACTAAGAAGCCTGGACCTTGTTGATAGTAATATGCCTGACCCTTACTCTGTCAGAAATATAATTAAACCGAAGAGGGTTTGTCCCGTTAGGCTTTAAAAGATCCTACAGTTTATGTTTGGCTAGTTGCCTGAAAATGCTTAGACAAGTTTTGGATTCCATTAGTCTGCTAATTCAGTGCTTCCCACTTTTGACAATCTTAATCCGGATTAACGCGATTTACGAGTGACTCATACCTTCGAACAAAAGGGATGAAGGATTTGCCTCTTTAGCTAAAGCTAAATAACTAGAGCTTTTATGTCGACGAGTTTTCACGAGTTCACGAAAAACGCTTCTGTGTAAGAAACGTGGCCGTCGGTTGTAAAGAATCGGAACGCAGTGCAGGTCCCAACTTTCATTACTCGGCAATTTTCGATTCTATTCTCTAGAGTGCTATTCTTAAGCGAGTTCAAGTCGAACCATTATAAATAGTTTAAGGGTGAAAAAATAAAAGAAAGGACGAGATCGCCTGAGAAAGTTATTACCATTGTTTAATTCCAAACCTAAATTTTAACTGTAGTCAGTGAAGGCCAAAAAAAATGAGATATCGCTACATCTATACAGAAAAGGAAAACGAAGCTCTTTGATCGACAATTTTATAAGCTCTATTAATTAATTAGTATAGTTTTGTTAATCAATTTAATGATCACGAAGAGATCACGATGCTAAGCTCAGGTCAAATATAGTTAAAGTTATTCGACTAGCAATTTGAAGGATTTGGGTTCGGCTTCAACAGCTGGTATTTACCGCTTGTTATATATTTCGGAACCTATTTTCGTTACACTTCGCCATTACAGGGAAGGAAAATTATCACGGAAACCCTCATGCCGAAATAATGTTAACTCTACATCGACATGGACCCATCTCTATCAATTATCCCTCGCTAAACGATACTGGTGAAATGTAAGCAATATATTATATTGCTGAGCAAATGCTTTTGACTATCCTTCTTTGGGATTGAATTTAAGATTGAAGAAAAAATGTGTTTAAAAACAAAATGATCTTGTTGCAGGAAATGGAGCAGGAGGTGGATTATTTGCTGAAGCTGGTACACCAACTGGTCAGTCTGCACGAGCTGGACTAGGAGGGGCCGTGTCAGACAAAGGACCAGCAGGTAATTTACCAGATACTTATATAATTAAATTCTAGGCCAACATTTACCTACTATTTACAGGTTCAAATATCCAACCACTGGGTTATATACATTGTTGCAAAATTTCATTTTAGGATGTTGTGGATCGAGACCTAAAAAAACCTATGTAAACCACACAAATCTGATAATAATAATATTATGGTGAAAGACAACATTATGACGAAACCCGCATACCATAATTCGTGTGTAGTGTAACCTATTACGCCGATGAGCTTCCCTCTTATCACGTTGGTTTAAATACTCGTGGTGAAACGTGTGTATTTGTTTAGAAAGTGCCTCTACCTATCCCAAATTGTAATATATAATTATATAATATAGTTGTAAACCTTGAAAAGCACAAACTGAACAAAACAAGATGTCTTCATCTTAATAAATAAAACAGATCCAGCAATTTGTTTGTTACAAAAAGTTTAAATATAACACAGCAGATGAAATACACAAAGCAAAGTGTCGTTTTGCTTCTTGTTAATAAAACTTAAGCCGTGTTTGAAATCCGGGTTGAGCAACACAAACAAGTTCGTGTTGTTACCAGAAAGCGTCGTAAAACCACGAGTTTGACAGAATAATGAACAATTTCGCTTCTCAGTATTGAAGGACGCGTTTCAAGGAGATTTAAGGGAATTATTATATCTTTATACAAGATTTCAATTTATTATTAAGCTTTCTGGAAAAAAGTAACTAATCCTAAAAAATATACACATTTTTATCAGTATTTTGTATCTAAGACCATTACTTACACCCAGTATAGGTTTAGATTTTCTGAATAAACTGATTGATTACAATTTTTTTGGTGAAAATAAGGTAGCTTTGAGTATGTACCTACCTACGTATGCAGATTTTCTCATGATGTTTCCATTTACCGTGACATGTGCCAGATGAATCTTTCTTAACGATTTGATTAGTTTATATATAAGCAAAAGTCGTGAGTGTATGTATTTATGTTTGTTTTTAAGGTTCGTATTTCATGAAAATAATTAGTAATCGACATTCCATGTCCTTCTGGAAATCGTATAATTAATGTCTTCCAATACACAGAGGCCCAGCGGCAAGAGGCCACTTAAGGATTAATCGAAGTCCTTATGGATTAAGTGTCCCTAATTAGTTTTTTCCATCCCATTTGGGATTTTGGAAGTGCGTTCATGTAGCGTACTTTTGACGCATTTCGTAAACATTTTGTTTGAAGCCACTTAAATATTTAAGCCTAGGCTGAACTAATATGTTCACCTCGCGTCGGCGGTGGCGCCGGACCGGATGACTATGATGGATCAGTTGTTGTGTACGAACATTTAGCTAATTGTTTACATCCATGTGGCCGCATGATCTGATACTGTTTCATAAAACATTGTATTAATAGTATTGCTGCTGCCAGAGAGGTGCTGCTCATAACATTAACTGTAAAAAATAAGAGATAGGCATCTGATGCGACATTTGCGTATTTGCAACGTCGACGCGCCTCGAACGCTAACTGAACGCGTTGGTTTGACCTAGGCTTTGACTGATAGACTTTCAATATCGGTCTACAGAAGTCGCGCTATTTTTAATGTAATAGCATTATAATGTTTATGTGAAACCTCGATTCTCATAAATGTATATATATATAAATTGATATTTAGACGTTTGTTATTCTTTCACGTAAAAACTAGTGAACGGATTTCAATTAAACTTTAAATTAAACCCGCTTGTACATCGGAATAACACATAGGTGTAAATTGCTGGTAACACCTACATCTAGTTACAAATACCTTTACTACAGAATTAATGTAATATGTAGGTATAACATGTCTTTAATCACTTAGACATCATTTTCTAATAATTAATTCACCACATTACAATTAATATTATCCGCATTTTGGTGAAACAAACCAGTATTTGCTGACATTCGTGGCTAAGCAAATCGTTGCAAGTAAAACAATAACTAAAGAACAAAATTGTATAGTCGGATACAGGTATGCATGGCATTTGTAGTTCTTTGACGTAAACAGATCTAGATATTCCGCGGCTTGTCTTGCTGCTCTACGTAGTCGTAGTACCTCCACCTACTTCGTTGGTAACTGGCAAAATTGAACTAAATGTCAGAAAACTTGCCTAAACTAAAATAACTTTCTACCTGGTGCGTAGCTGTCACTTGTGTGGTACAACCCCGTATTCTGAAACTGTTTTGTCTGACTCTAGTGAAAAGTTTGAAAAAGAGACAAATGCTCATGAACATTTTTCTTTAAACACAATGAACAAGCGTTTGATCGCCATCCTGCCTGATGTTAAGCCACAATGTGGTCTACGATGGAGCATACTTGTTCATTAGGTGCCTATTAACAGGCGACTTGAATACGTTCAGACTGTACTGCTCAGGAAACACAGATCCCGGAAAATCATTCCACATCATGGCGATTCGCACTATGAAAGTAGACGCAAACCATTTGACTCGCGTAAATGGTATATCCACCTGATATGGATGATGTTCGCCGTTCTCCTGGTTGTTCTATTGTAAAAGCGCAATGGGGTTACTAGGCGATGCAACTCCGTAGCACACTCTCCGAAATGCACCCGATAGAAGACAAATAGGCTCGCAACCTTTCGGCGATGCTCTAAGACGCTGAGTCAGTTGGACACCTTATCTGCGTCTCCGTAAATAACAGGAGAGAAGGTTTGATTTCAATGTGGTGGTGGACCGACACTAGATCTCGGATATTGGTGAGGTGCACTTTCATGCTTACATATTAAAAAAAACACATTTCACGCCTTTTAATCCCAAAGCAGTCAGAGGTACTTGTTAAAGTAAATGCCCACGGTTCACCAAGCGTATTTTACCCAACGTGACATTGTGTGAGCCCATCGCCGTTATAGGGTTCACACACCTTGTGGTGTGAGGGTTTCATCACGATGTTGTCCTTTGCCATTGCGTGCATAAGCTCTGAAAAAGAGTCCCATTGGTACACGTTCAGTAGCCGGACTCGAACCCGCGACCTCCCCGTTACAAGTCAAGTATCCAACCAACTGGACCACAGACGCTACAAAAATACTATTTAGTATCAAGCAGAGGCAATGTGTTTTTGTAACATCCAATGAGATACATGCCATAGAGTGGACACTTACTTATAATTTCGGAATAACTATACCAAAGATATGCCAAGTTCAAGTTAAGTTTCACGTATAGGTACGTCAAATATCAAGTTTCAGTAGACTTATGATAAGATACTTATAATGAGGTTGGTATACGTTTCAGCGCGTTTTTTAGTAGGAAGAAGTATATAATAAAGTACTGTGCATGAGGATGTGATTTCCGCCAGTTATGATATAAAAAAACCTTCCCTGTTTTAGCTCTTTGCGTTCCGCCATTATTTTAGCTAAGTAATGGATTATTGTCAGATTGATTTAGATATATTTTATACTCTTTTTTATTTTCTAATATTAGCCTAACATATTTTTATAAACATATTTTTGTAACATTGTGTTCATGAGATTCTGTTACGTTTTTAGATACAAATACATATATACAATATATATATATATCACAAAAAGTCTATTTTATTTCTCCCAAAACCTGAGAATTGTAGATAACCTTTGACCTAGAACACATCAACAGGATCTTAAATTTTTTACTAACATACATGACCGTGAAGCAGCAATAAAACTTTGAACAGAATACTTAAAGAACTGACCGTTGAACATGAATCATTAGGAGATTGTGGTTGCCCGACCAAAGTCTGAAGTCCATAGTCAGAACATCGACGATGTTTGAGGTGTGAAGTTATTTGGGTTCAATTTACAATGGTTATACTAGTAATATCACATGCCATCAAAGTATTAATTAATTGCCATTACTGTTCATGTGATTCATGATTGGGATTTGATTCAATATGGGAATTCCCAAGATGGAATTTAGTTGAATCGGTAATTGGTTTCCATCTGAAGTTGCGTTTGAATGATACCACATTGATGCATGTCGCAGACCTTCAATTAGCTTAGGCACATCACAGACGTCTGATAATTTGAAACTTCAAAGTATTTCAATACACCATGGCTGATAATCAAAATCTTGTACGTCTTTTATGATTGAAAATTCTGAATTCAGGTTCTGTCGTCTCTGACATTGCTAAAGACGTTATTCTATTAATTATTAGTTTGCTGAGTTGGATTGATGAGTCACCCTGTAGTCCTCCAAACTAATGACATTACACGCAAACTTCGAAGGGCTATTTGAAAATATATTCGTTAAGCTTTATGAATCTCTGGAGTATGGACACTTTTCACTTTTTCGCAAACCAAAGAATATCAAAACTGCTAGAACTATTATTATACTATTAACGTTAGAAATGTCTGTTGTGTTGCTGTTAAATCCATCTTCTTTGGCTTCGTCTGTATTGGCTGAAAATTGTTTACATTGTATTATCTTTTTTCATATATTGTACACATTTTACATTAGGTGCACTATACACTCACTCCGCGCACAAATTGTAGAACAATGGGCAATTGTATTCTTGCCTATAGAGATTCGCAATCATCCATATTTAATAGTCATAAACCTTCTTAAGGAGACTTTGCGTCAAATTTCGTCCAGCAATGTGGTACTACAACCAAAATATTTTCAACCTAGATACGTTTAAGCAGATAAGTATACTTCTAGAAGATAGTATGTGTAAAGGAGATTGAGAGTGTATTAAATATTGTTTGTCTTTATAATTATTTAGTGACATTTCATCGATTTTAATCCCTGTGTAAAATATTCGAAATGTTTTCAGGTCGCCTTTGAAAGATCAGCTCAGGGAAAGTTTTTGTATTTGCGTTATTTACTTTGGTATTTAGTCAATATTTTTTTGTATTCTTTCGACCTCGTTACTAATTAATTCAAATTTACAAACAATAGCTAGAAACTCTAACCCGATGGTAATTATGGCGTCC
Organism: Conopomorpha cramerella; assembly: GCA_012932125.1. NCBI lineage: Eukaryota > Metazoa > Arthropoda > Insecta > Lepidoptera > Gracillariidae > Conopomorpha > Conopomorpha cramerella. Next base: position 11,331 of record SJJU01003458.1, read on the forward strand.
AACCTTCATCGTTTTGTGCTGTTGAGGATAGAAACTGCTTTGGCGTGCACAGTAGGTAATAAGTAAGCCACAGCTATGCGTGCTAATTCTTCGGTCGATAAGGTCATTATAGATTAAACACTTATTGGTGATGAAGCTAAAATACTGCAGCATATAATTGAATTTCATATATACATTAAATGTAAACAATTCTTTAATGAGTACGTATGCATTTTTTGCACCTTGGTAGGCAATTGGAGAGGCCTATGTCCAGCAGTGGAATAATATGGGCTGATGATGATGATGATGATTGGTACGGCTATGGGCTCATCCCTTATCACGTTAACGAAACGAAAAGCAAAATCTGGAACAAAATGTTCTTTATTTAACCTTAATAACTAAATAATGTATATATATACCAAAGTGCCTCTGCCTACCCCTCTTTGGGATTAAAGGCGTGAAGTGTATTTTTTTTTATATACCAAAGTACCCATTTTAAGTCGGCGCCAAAGAAAACTTTAATTTTGAAATACCAGTTATGTAATGATCCTTCTTCATTGCGAATTTGGTGAACATTTGTATTTAAAAAAAAACAACACAAGCGCAAGTGAATCCGCGACGATCTGATGTCCTGACCTGACCTCTTTGATCTAATCGAATATTCACGTAATCAAGTTACAATGCAACTTCAACGATATATTTCAAGTCAATAAATCTTATTTATGTTTTGCTCATAGGTGTATGAAAAATGTAAAGACTCGTTTTACAAAATTACCTAGTTTATTGCATCATTACTATAGAACGACTATCGAGCGATGTTCGTCTCGCTCTTAAGGTAACTGAGTAAAAGAGAGACAATGATCAACTACTTTTCGAGAACTGATTGAGTTTCATAATAAATACCATGCCTAAAAATTTGATATAGGTAAATATCAAATTTCAGCCGATCCCTCTTGATCTACACAATGAAATATTAGTCACGTTCTTCTTTTGTGTATTTATTATGATTAGTGATTTAAGTATACACAACCCACAGAAAGGTTTTGATTAATCCTTTGTTTGCAGGTTAAAATATATGTATGAATAAAGTTTTGAGGCATTTTGCTTTTAAAAATATTTCTTCTGTGGTAATTGTACAATGATTATATTTACTATATATGCATAAATTTGATCGACAGTATCACCATTTTGTTTATCTTTTTTTCTATTTTTAATGTACTATTTTATGAGTAACTACGTGTCCAAATGTTGTTTTATGCGGCGTATGGTATTTCAAAGAATAAATAATAGTATAGTAAGACTTAGATTTTTTTATTGCTACGTTCACCTCTATCAGTTTTTATATTGAACAAATTGTACCAAAACCCAATCATTTGGACAAGAAACAACCAAAATCGCACCAAATGTGACATACCTGACTATCACAAAGCGTATTTATTTTATGTCTTCTTTTTACAGCGTACTAGACCTTCAGCTGCTATGTATAAAACTCTATGTTACTGTTAATTTCTTGATGTCGAAATTTCTGCGTTCCCATAATGAGAACTACTTGATCATTTATAGTTGACTCACAAAGTGGTCTTCTAAATATAACTTTAACGAAAAAAGAACCTACTTCAACCAATAAAATATTAAGATATCTTTGGTTTTCTCATGAATGGCCATTGTCCGAACTGTACCAACTATAACTGTCGAACCATATCTAAATAGAAACGGGAAACTAGACTTATTATATTATAAACAAAAAAATATATATACAAATCGGTTCACCTACTCAAAAGTTAAAAACTTAAAACCAAAATAAAAATACATTCGAAATGAGAACCTCCTCCTTATGAAATCGATTAAAAATTACTTAACTCTATATGTCGAATTATCGATCGCCAGAACTATTTTAATTGTGAACTTTATTGTTTCCAGGTGGTCTATACGCTGGGGCCACAGCTGGTGGTAACGTGAAGGCTGAAGCAGGATTATCCGGTGGTGTTTCAGGCGAAAGGTCTGCTGGAATCGGGTTCGCGAATGCTCAAGCTGGTGACAGAGTCGCCTCAGCAGGACTGGTATGTGTTAATGACAACCTGTACAAGCCCAACTGATGATTTCCTCACCTGCTAATAGGCTTTTCCGTCCAATTAGTCAAACGAAAGAAAAAGTTAGTCTGTATTAAATCCCGAATTCAGCAATCAAATATTTTGTTAGTAATATTTTTAGTCCGTTCGCTAAATTATTCAAGTTCCACTCTTATAATTTTATGAAGAGTAATTAACAAATATCTTACGATAACATTAAATGTGTCTTCTTAGTTTATGGTTAAAGTCATTCTCATTAAACTAGAGCTACAAGCGATTGTCAAAGATAATTCTAGTTTACTAGAAATTGGTTTTATAGTCAGCGTGATCTTTATACTAAGTACTATTGCTTCTTCCTATCATTATATCATTTTGAACTGTTTCGAAAATATGTTCCTGTTTATTGTTTACAACCTGTTTATTGTTATAATCTGTTATTTTGTAATAAACGTTATGATTTATTGTTAATTACTTATCTATTAGTTGTAATTTCAGTAGTACATCATCCATTAATGATGATGATAGCGCGAAAAGGTAATTTCACGTCTTCTATACCGACTTTGCACTTTATTGCATATTAATGTTGTAACATTGTCCATGTTTGTAACCTTTTGTCCTGTTATAACTATAACTGCATTGTAATAACTAAGCAAAATACTTGTGGCTCTATGTGGGATGTGCGTCTTTGTCGCTGCATATGGGGAAGATTATTTAGCAAGTACATTATTGAAACGAGCGTTCGTATTTTACAGGGTGGAGACACAGATGGTGGAGAGTCTCACGGATATACATATTCTGGAACCAAAGGCATTACAGCAACAAAAACTATTGTCAAAGAAACTGATGTACCGAAGCCTACCTACAGAAAAGTTCACAAAGAGTTCAAATTCGATTCTGCCAATGAAGTTGTACCAACAAAGAACGTAGCTCTGCATACAGAGGTAGCCCCTCCTCCACCAGCACCAGCACCCGTTGACAAGGATGTGAGTAGACCATGGTTCGGGAATAGGTTCCAATACACAAGCAACTACGAGAGTTCATTTAATTTTGGCCATTTTATAAGCTCACTGTTTAGATTCCCGGAGCCCATGTTTGTGGAAAAGCCTTGGTGGGCCGTTCAGCAACCACCGCCGTATGTTTATAGGCCCGAACAGGTTTGTTTGAGATGAGAATTAGTAAAACAAATGGCCACGTGACTGCCGTTTTTGTTAGAGCACTTTGTATATCATTTGTAAGCACTAAATGTGTTTGCTTCATGTTGTAATTTTGTGTTTAACGTCGTTGAAAACAAGACAAAGAACGATGTATCTTGTTATTTTACTCTTTATGTTCCATGTTTTGTTCATAAGTACAAACGGAGAGAGACTCCTTCGAGATCATGTAATAAACGAGATACGTAATAAATTGATTACTCGTTTCAATTTATCTCTACATATTAATACTTCCATTTTGACTGCGTTGTCTAAAATATCTATAGGACCATCATAAATAACTTTTGGACCAGTTCCTACATTAACTCGACTAGCAGTTAAAAAACATATACTGAAGTTTGATTCCCACAATTATTGTTATACACGTGTTACATATCTGTGTTCTAATATAAACGTCTTAATTTACTTCTAAACAAAACAATGTTGTTTATTACTGTCATACTTTCAGGTGGTATACCAACCAGCGGTGGTTGTCGAGAAACATGTTGTAAGGACGAAACCTCGCCATCACTTTAGAAAGACAGCTTACGTTGGAGGTTACGTTAACAGTGACGTACCCCCACCACCTCAGGTACCACTGGCACCACAACCTGTTATCGAAAAGAGAGTCGATGTTCTCGACAAAGGAATCGAACACGATTCTCAGGGAGCTGGCCAGGTTTCTTACACAAAAACGATCGGTGTTCAAAGGAATCCTACTTTCTTCGCTGACATTTTTAACGTAAGTATTATTCACTAGTGTCGTAGGTTCCTATTATTTCACACGTTCGTAGAAAAACCCTCGTCCTGGCTGGGGCTGGAAAGAACCTTTGCTGACATGATAATATCTAGGACATTTATATCATGAAAAGCGATCCTTGTAAGGGTTTCGGTGGGCAATTTGTAGCATCATAATCTATTTCGAAGAATATGACCGTGAGAGGTGACCGTGTGTAACATTTGTCCCCGGAATATTGATTTATTAGTTACTATTATTTCAATGCCATTGACAGATACACTCCCACGTAATTCTCATTATTATGCTTTATTCATATCATAACATTTGTGAAATAAAAATTGAGATGCTGCTCTACTAGTATATCATAAGATCATTATCAGTCACATGACGTCCCATGCTGGACGAGGGCCTCCCCCAATCATTTCCGTCGGGGGCAGTGATGTTGTGTTTTTACTCACAGAGAGCACTGCTGCCCGTTCTCTGTCGGCTCTTACGACCCCTACGACGGGAAAAGTTGGGCTGGGGTGGTGGGTGACCCATGTATTCTATTCGCCGTCACCACACGGCTATGTCGTAAGATATATTTGAACATTATTATTTTATATTTCAGATCCCTATCCAAACATTGAAAGCAGTGGGCAATTTCCTGGGTAACACAGCTGGAAGCACCAATGTTTCAGTGCAGAAGTCAGCTTCAGTGCACGCAGGTGGACATGCTTACTATTAATTCTTTATTAAACCAGATATCAATATTGTCACGTACAAAATTGTTTCCTAGAGTAAGCAATAGGATTAAGAATTAGTGCATAACATTTTGATAATAAAACTGAGATAAGTTTTTTTTTTCATTTTTGACTGAAGAAATCTTACCTAGGTTGATCAATAGTTTTACAAAAGTGTGTGTCACTGATAAAATACTCTGTTTTTCCTAACGTTCATTTAGAAATGATTACGTTTTATTGCCGTTTGAGAAAAGAAAATCTGTTTTGTGTAGAATTATGATTATACACACATCAAAAGTGTCTAGGGATCAAGAACATTTTTAGCTCTAAAAAATCTAATTTATTTAAATCAAATCTAATCTTCTGGATTGGTCTCCTACCTAATTTCTCATGACTTATCACCACATTATGAATAAATTATGAATGAATTCAGTTTCTGTAAAATATACCTATTCTTGATTGCAATCTTCTAAAATGTTTTTTTTGACACTTTTGATGTGTGTACTTTGGACGATATTAAGTTTTATTTAAAAGTTCTAAAGCAATTTATCCAACAAAAAAGTGGTAGATACTCATTGCGTAACTTAACATACCTTTACTATTTAGGTAACCCTGATGTTCAAATAATTTCAAAGATATTATTTTTCAGATATTTCCGCGATCAACATTCTGTAACTAGTTTTTGTGCATTTGTTCATTATCACTTTCCTTGTTTCTAACTCATACATTTTCATTAAATGCAATGCTCTTTAAGAGAATGATAAAACATTCTTCTGATATTCGCTGAATCTATTGCACGAGAGCCACAAATAAATCGTGTACTACTAATTATGTTAAAATTATTCATACTGAATGCTCATTGCATATTTTAATTTTGCACATGCATGTAGCATGAATCAGTGTCTACCAATCTAGATAACTATGTGACTTAAAAAGTACGTTTTGTCACATGACAATAATTTAGAGTAAAAACACACTTGCAACTTATTACTGTGCTAAACATGCCCGAACCGATTATGTATTTTTATACAGGGAAAATTTTCCATGGCGTTTGACAGTCATTCGTTGCTACTGCGGTACAGTAGCAATCTGACGTTTACGTCATGAAAAATCTCCGTTGCGTGCACATTTTCGGTAATTGCGAAACTAAAAATGGTATTACCAGTAAGTATGCAGACGTAGACTTGTCTCGAAGCGCCATCTCTTTCTATTGCCCATGTCAGAGTAGATATACCTATAGAGGAGTCAAAACATTAAAGTCAAATTACCTATTCATCAAGTTGTTGTCTAGTCAAGGTATATTTTGGTTAGTAGACCTAATTTTGTACCAAATGCTCTATTCTTCAAGTCTCTTGTTTGTCATGTTGTCCTCATGTCAATGCCTGTTGGGTAGGTAGTCAAAAATGTCATGTTGCTCGAAATGGCATCCAACACTAGCGTGCACTTGTCTGCTTTGTGCAGAGATTAAAGCGTGCCCTTTCACCTTATGCGCGGGTTAATTTCTAGTTACCTAACCCTTTATAGGTATTACTACTCTGACACGCGCATAAAAAAGAGATGGCGCTCCGAGACAAAATCTACGCTTGTATATTAACCCTACAATACACCCCGCACAGTAAATAATATGCAAGTGTATTCCAGCTCTTATTATAATATGAACAAAATCTGTCGCAGACTCAGATGTCATAACACCAAAACACTCATCCGGCTCATCAGCGGTTGCCTCAGACACGCACGTGTCGGTGCAAACGCCTAACGTGTCACAGGTCATAGAGGACGTTTTTGCCGTAAGTCTGTTGAAAAACAGGACCCCGATTTCACCGAACCACTGGCACGTTTTGTTTATTTTCTTAATTTAAAAATTAGGAAGAGTTTCGTATTTTTTGACGCGACAACGTTTAATAACTCGATACTACGGGCTGCATGCACGAAAAAGATGACGTCATTGTCCCGTTTCGCAAGCGAGTGTACTATTACCTGCAATGTTTGACGTTGTCACGTCAAACTACCGCCCGTAGGCCGACTTTACAGACAACCATTTTTTTTCACGTTACTTATTTCATAAAAATACAAATCAACACTATTAGTCCTGCCGCTGCATTTTACACTTTTCACTAAAATAGTCGAAGTAATTTTGAAACGCCAAATTTTCATGATGGTTATTTAATTAAGAATGACATTCATTTGATAGTGATTTTTGTAACGACGAAGCAATTAATTTAATTGCCATAATCAATTTTAATTATAAAACGGTTGCACTTTAGGCATTCAACTCAACAGATTCTATCAGAGACCAGGTTATAGTTGTCTGAAAGCGATTTCTGAACAATAGTTTTGTCAACTTCTATTTATTAATATCCAAAAGACTTAAAGTACCTCTGCCGTAGATCTCTCGGTCTCACTTTAAGACCTACATTCTGAAACAGTACTCACATGAGTATGAGTGGTACATACCACTTGAGCATAGTTTTTCTTTTTTCACAAACACAATTAGAGCAAGACAAAAGTTACTTGAGCCTGAGATGAGTTTCAGTAGGTACTTACTTATACTTAGATTATGTGGTGTGATTTCTGATGGCAGCGCTGTTTAGTGAACATCATTTTTTTTTGTATTCATATCAAAATAATAAATCACCCAGAACCGACCCCAATATCACAATAAAGAACCCCTTTTCCTTACAATTTACATAGAATTGAAACTATCCCTTCATTATAATAAAGGTAAACTAAACAAGATAGGCCAGTGGTTCGATTTTTCTTTTCGGTTTCAGCTGGTTTCAGGTTTTAACTACCTTTTAATGGTTGTGGTATTTGTTGTAGTTTCTAACAATGCTGTGTTTGGATACAGTACGCCAAGGATATTTTGGCGCGTGAGTGCTAAATAGACAATATGATATATATACATTCCTGTGTTTTTTTTTACATTTTATCGAGCATAAAACCTAAAGTTCATATTATATAAATAATAATCGATCAAAACAAGACTCAATTTGCTTAAATTGGGCATCAAACGTTTTATCCACGCGCACGCACCAAAGATCCTTGTAGCATTGTACTTGGTGATTTCTAACCGACTAATTCTTAGAGCGGTTTCGTTCTACGTCCGACCCGAATCCGATCCGAACCCGTGAAATTATGGTCGGGAGAAATCGTAGAACTATTTCTGTGGTAATTCACGCGATACTTAGGCGGATCGGATTCGGATCGGGCGTAGTGCGAACCCGCTCTTAGGGTGTATACAGACGAAGAGTAGGTATTTAGTTAGTGTCGTCACTCGTCTTATCACTACATCAGTCTACCAGTTCCATTACACATTCCTATGTCGCTAAAAGTATGGTAGAGTTTTTGTACTAAGATAAGTAAAAAAATATTTTAACATCTAATGACATTCATGTATTTCAACCTTAGGGTACTTAGTAGACAAGATCCTTCGACGACTTCTGCTGGTTACCTGCTTCCTTTTTCTGTGTACATTCTTACACCAAGTTTTAAATTGTTTAGAATTGCATGACAGTTAAATCTTGCATCATTTTTCGCTACCATTGTACAAATTGCCTAAATGAGATTCTTTTTAAAGCGAATTTTACAGTGTGATCAGTGTTTTTTTTTTTTGCACAGTATCTACACACGTTTGTCTAACATTTATAACTTTGTACAAGGTGATCCGAAGTTCCATGTTTAAAGACCATCGTTTTGTAGATCGTACTGTATGCATTTCAGCAAGCGTTAGTATGACAAAAAACATATTTGACGTCCCCATACTAATTATGATCAACTGATTGTGCTTTTTGTCCCTAATTTTAATTTCGAATTGACATCTTGTGAAATTTAAATGAATTCAGTAGGGTAAGGTACGGGGATTTCTACTTAAAAGGGTAACTGTGTATCAACCTCTGTAATATCGTAAGTACATAACTCTGAAATGTTTGTGCCGAGAAATTATCTCATATCTACGTATTATTTAGACAACCAGACGTGTAACCAACCAAATAATTCAGAAACAATATGAGATTATTAGATAACCGTTGGAGCAGACGAGTTCTCGAGTGGGGACCACGTCTCGGCAAATGGAGTGTAGGACGCTCTCAGCAAGGTGGACTCATGATATGCAAGATGGCTGGCAGACGCTGGTTGCGAGAAGCCAAAGTAGATCATAGTGACGTGCAATTGTAGAGGCCTATGTTCAGCAGTGGACGAATATGGGCTGATGATGACGATGACGAGATTATTTAATTAAATAACTTATTACGTTTCAGTTTAGTACTTATGATACACACATCAGAAGTGTCTAGTGATCAAGAACATTTTTAGCTCTAAAAAAATCGAATTTATTTAAATCAAATCTAATCTTCTGGATTGGTATCCTACCTAATCCCCATGCCTGTGTCAATGACTTATCACCACATTTTGAACAAATTATGAATGAATTCAGTTTTTGTAAAATACATTCTTGATTGCAATCTTCTAAAATGTACTTGATCCCTAGACACTTTTGATGTGTGTATTATGATTCAGTGTTGTACCAGTAGCATGTCAAAATCAAATATTAAACAGTTTTGAATGAAAACATATTAAACCTATAGCAGCTATGTAATCCATTGTGAATACAATGTGATATGGAAAAATATATGGGTGAATATTCTATGAAGTCGAAGACCACTGTTTCTACCTACCCTAGACAGCCACCAAAAGTCAATAATAATTTTTGTGGGTGTCAATAGAGGATAACATAATAATTAGATTAGATAATAGATTAGAAGCACTTAGACGAAAAACAACTACACTTGACGCTGACGTTTGGAATAAAACGAGACAACAATATGAAAAACATGAAGGAGTGAAAGAGTAATTTTTGTAGTAAAAGTAACAGTTTCAATGTAAAAGTACATAATTTTCAGTACATTTCCGTACAAGCCGCGTAGGAACTTCAGTCCATAATAGACTACGTTATGGGCTGAAGGTACTACGCGACTTGCAAGACTAGTAATTTTGGTCTGATGGAGGGCATAATACGTTCGTAGACTTTATAGGAAGACTGGACATTTTACCTCCTAACTGATGAAGAAAGTTATACGATGTATAACATACTCAGTGCTTTTATCCTTGTTTTATTATTTACGATTTCCATGACAAATGCAAAAGAGAATACGTGATTGTTTCTTAAAATACTCGTATAACTTTTATTTTTAGTAAGGGGATTATAATGGACCAATCGGAGGGCTCTGAAAAAAATGCATATAAATCAATCCCGATAATTTAACGTTAAAGTATATACCTACCTTTTTAACTGAGTTTAATTATTTTTAGCATAATAACCTTAGGGTGCACAATATAGGGTGTTGGACCGTTTAACCGGCTTATTGGACACAGTAAGTATAACAAGTTATGAAAATAACATTTTGGTAATGGGTATAATTATGTATTTGTTACGTTGTATGAAAATTTATTGTTTGTAAAAATATTTTTCAGATCCCCATTAATACACTGAGTGCAGTCAACAAATTTCTTGAGAACAACGTTCCAGCACGTAAGAAGGTATGAATCATTCTTTATGAGACCGGTTGTGACCTACACAAGAAAAAAATGTGTAGGGATATTGTCTTTAAAGTATTTCATTCTAATAATAATAGCGTCTGTGGTCTAGTTGGTCGGATACTTGACTTGTAACCGGGAGGTCCCGGGTTCGAGTCCGGCTACTGGACATGTACCAATGGGACTCTTTTTCAGAGCCTATGTACGCCACGCAACGCTCGTACGGTGAAGGACAACATCGTGATGAAACCCGCACACCACAAGGTGTGTGAAACCCTATAACGGCGATGGGCTCACCCCCTGTCACGTTGGGTTAAATACGCTTGGTGAACCGTGGGCATTTGCTTATTAAGCAAGTACCTCTGCCTATCCCGCTTTGGGATTAAAAGGCGTGAATTGTCTACAAATTTACAAATTCTAAATGTCCCTGGGCATAGTTTCAAAATGAAAAACTTTTCTTGCTGACCTCATGTCTACTAATCATATTTAGGTTGTACTTATAGATAATATGACACTATCTCAGCAAATTCTAAACTTATTCAGCATAATAGTTTAGCACATTCGCAGTATTAAAGTAGATATCATAATAACCCATCTGTTGGTGCATTGTCGATGTTTCGATTGCATTTCTATCCAATCACTGTCGGCCAAGCCCCGTCAAGATGCCCCATACGATTGGATACCTAACTGGCAGCGCTCGTAACCGAAAATGCCTTTTCACATAATGATGGCAATTGAAAATGTACCTTAACACCCGGGCAACAGATGCTACATGAGAATGACGGATGCTTATTGCGCTTTCCGTATCTCTAATTCCTTAATAGGTACAGAAGAGGGTCGCCCCGATTCCCGATTTGAATAAACCATAACCAACGGATATGACATTGGAATTAATTCGAACGATATTGCCAATTTATGATTTAACGTTTCTCCTTTGAAAGTCTTTCGGAAAGAGTATTGGCTTCATATTGTTTTCGTGTATAATTACGAAACATAAATAAATCAATAGTCGTAAAAAGAGAGGTACCAACAATGCCTGAAGCTCCGAATATTGTTGCGTTTTAACGTTTTTTTTTCACATATGATTGCTTTCGGACGTGGGTAAACAATCTTTTTTTACAAAAAAAAATATTACTTTTAACAAAAAAAAATGTATAAAAATTTTATCCGGAAAATACTTATAGCACATATCTTTCGACGTTATGATACAGTTACAGCAGTGTGTCATGGTCACGAGCAAACATTTCTTATTGTCGGGTGACTTATCTATAGAGATTTGGCAATACGTGTTTGAAAACGAGATTGCAATCACTAAAACCACTTTTGACACCAACGGAATGCGTTTCAGAATCGAACCCTTGGGTTCAATGAGACATTCTGAGTCTCTTTGTCTGATCACATTTGGAGATTCCATTGATAATCGAAATTTAACCTTAAGGTGGGTCGGTATTTCCCTAGATAGTTGAATAGGTACTTCAGTTAAATGTATTGCGTTCAGTTTCCGGTTTCATCTATTAACTAGCGGATGCCCGCGATTTCTTCCGCGTAGTCTTAGTTTTTTAACTAAAATTTTGTAAAATTCTGTAGGTACATCAAAGTAAGTGTAGTAGTATATAGGGATTAATCCCACCACCACCCAAGCCCTGCCGGCCTCTCGGCGTACGGGCCATTCTCTGGAGACGTGCGCATCTACTTGCTTTTGCCTCTTTTCAACGCACACGTTTCTTGACTCCATACAAATTATCTTTATCCGTCCCTGTTTTGTTGCCAACTCTCCCCTTTCTGGGGCATGACGACCACATTACGGAGACTTCGCGTCGGGTCCTCGTCGCGTCTTCAGTCGTTAACAGGCCTCATATGTCTTACGAGCTGTGATGCCATGCTGTAGTAGTATCATTAACCTATACACAAAAAATCATCATCCTGATGCAAGTGTCAGATTTTTTGGTTAGACTTTTTTGATGTTGCGATTACAACCTAAGTTTTTTACGTTGACGCATCATCTTCGACCGTTTTGTCCATATTTGACGTACATTTTGAGACCTTCACTAGCGGTGCATTGACGCTCTTCTAACTTTATGAACACCACGGTTTACCTTTTCAGGTGATTGTAGACAGCGATGATCAGCCCACGGGTCTGCGTGTTCGCAAACACGGACGTAGGCGCAATAAACAGGTGTACATAATCAACGAAAGTGCGACACCAGCGCAGGCGCATGATACAGCGGTTTCAGAAGTGGAATGATTGAACTCCTGAAGATTTAACTCTGTTCTTTGTACATTTTTTACTAGACTTACAAATGAATGAAGTGGTACACGAAATCACAGAACAATCCGTATTTTTTAATACGAACTAAGATTATATTTTAAAAAACTGTCATAGTAAATAGAAACTTAATCTTTGGCCACGAATGATTCGCGTGATTTCCTTAATTATTTTTATTATTTAAGTTTGAAATATGTTGTACCTATAGGTATTTACAAAATAAACATGTACAAATATGTCTTTAATTTAATTATTTGGGTCAGATAAAATCTTTACTAGGGGTAATACTTATATGTGTTTCCCGCGCAGTACAGTCTGAAGGTCTTTAAGTCGCGGGTGGATAGGTACCTAATGAACAAGTGTGCTCCATCGTAGACCACATCGCTACTTAACATCAGGCAGGATGGTGGTCAAATGCTTGTTCTTAATGTTAAACAAAATAAATGTCGATGTTCTGCTTATACTGCACTACCCAAACATCCTAAGCAGATTATGATTTGTTATTTACATGTGGGTGAAGATATGACATTATAATAAGTTGTTTCGACATCAGAAGCATAAGGTCGGATCTGAATTTGCGCCGTAAATCACTTTTTTGCACCAATGGTATCAGCAGTAGACCACATCGCTGCTTAACATCAGGTAGGATGGTGGTCAAACGCTTGCTCAATGCGTTTAAAAAAAATTACAAGAGCGTCTGTGGTCCAGTTCCTCGGATAGTTCTTTTGCAAGGACGCGTACCATTGGGACTCTTTTTCATACATAGGATGCAACGCTACGGTCGTATGGTGAAGAACAACATCGTGATGAAACCCACCACACCACATGGTGTGTGAACCCCGTATAACGGCAATGGGCTGACTTATTTGCCCTGTCACATTGGGTTAGATACGAATGCTGTACCGTGGTCATTTACTTAGCAAGTGCCTACCCCGCTTTGAGATTAAAAGGCGTGAAGTGTGTAGTTAAAAAACGTTTTAATATTCAAAGGATTTTTCAGTTTATATGAGAAATAATATAAACTTTAGAATCGAGATTACCATGCCATCCACTAATAAAAGGTAATTGAATTTAAAATAATTCTGAAGTGACCCGAATCCCACTTTATAAATTTGCAGTTACTACCTCTCCGTATGCGGTTTTCCGTCAGGACCCTCGTCAAAATATTTCAATTTCTCCAAGACAAATCTGCAGAAAACTAAATCTATACAGACCCCATTGCAGCGGAGATGAGTTCAGCCGCCGTCACTCGGGCTCGACTGATCACTCCGTGGTAAAATGCGAATGAAGTTGCTCTAGCATTGATAACTATATGTCACTTATCTAGATACATACAGAGTGTAAAAGATCCCCGAGCAATGGTCTTAGAAACGTTGTAGGGCTCACACGGAACAACTTTTACTCAAACCCCATACAATATGTCATCTCCCGAGGCAAAAATTTGTATATGGAGATGAAACAACATTTTTGCTTTTTCCCACATTGTCGCCATAGCAAAAGTTGTTCATATTGACGAACATTTCTAAGGCCATTGTTCGGGGTCCTTTTACACGGGAGTAAACAGAAAAGAGTTACTATTTTCCCTTGGTTCCACGCGTGAACGCCTCCAGATTTTGTTAGTTTTTGTTGTTGGGTTTAATATTGACAAGAGTAAAAGAATAAATATTAAAATGCATGAAAAATTGTACTCATTCGAAATCCACATTAATAATAATAAAAATAGGAAAACGTATACATGTCCAACCGAAAATTACTCGTGAGAATCAATAAAAAAAGAATTAGTGAAATCGGTGCGGCCGTTTACGCGTGATGTCGTGAGCAAAGAAAATGAACATGTCGAAGAAAACTGAATAGTCATTATTGTTTTTTCGTGCAGTTCGTTCGTTTCGCGGGAGCCTGACCAATAAAATGTAGAAATATTTTAAGACCGCTTTCTCTCTTCCTACAAAAAATGAGAAAAAAGTTTAACTTACTCGTAAGTTTTATATCAAACGCAGATTAACCAGTTAAGTTCATCTATTTTAAAATATGTTTATTTATATTTTCCATAAGTTGAATTGCGCTTATTGGTACGTAAGAGAGGTAAAATTGTAGAAATCAGTAACTACCACCAAATAGAAATAAATGAATGAGAGTCAACAGAAATTTCCGTACTTGTTACCAAAATATTAACAAACAAAAAGACTGTGTATTTAAACGCCAAAGGAAAATCGAGTAAGTTTTTAATTTATTTTGTTAATTATTTCGACATACTTTATTGAGGTTTGAAAACATGTCGGCGCCTTGACGAGGGTATCCGAGACTCCTAGTTTAAGATATATATTTACCTACAATCTGGTGAATCTATTACGATTACGAATCGCTATGATCATGGTTTTTAAAATGCTTTCACTCCTGAACTTCGTTCCCAAGTCGGTGCGTTGATATCGAGTTGTGAACTGTAATGGTGCCGGGTATTAAATATTCGACAACGGTAAAGATAATGGAAAAATAGTGTTTGACATATTGAATAACACGAAATAGCTTTTGAAACTTGCAATATTCTATAAATAGTACAATACTATAAACAAAAATGAAACAGAAAGATAGCTGTTAGGTATAGAGGTATACACGTGTGGGATGTGTTTTGAGACAAAAAAATACGTTGTAGGAAATTGGCTGGAAGTTGTTTCAATTCTGTTCTGAGCTTTTGACCGCCAGATTTTGCAAATTTTTTTTTAATGACTATGAACAAGCGTTTGACCACCATCCTGCCTGATGTTAAGCAGCGATGTGGTCTACGATGAAGCACACTTGTTTATAGGCAACATTGTTTTATAGATTTGTATTCTAAATCCACCGTCTCCTATGTCACATAATAGCGGCTAAAGTAACCGCTAGAAAGTATTTTATAGCAATTCAATTTATAGATGATAAAGATATTATAAACATGCTCAAACTGGGTGCAAACAAGTTTGCTCAACAAAAAAAATTTGCTCGCATCATTTGGTAATATGATATTCGGTAACCAACCGAATATATCCTATGATACAAAAATGAATCGAAAATGTATTGTGTAAGCGCATAACTACAGAGCGTCTGGACTGATTTTGCTAATTCTTTTTTTGTTGTGCTAATTAAAGAAAGCAGAAAGTTCTTATGAAAGAAAAAAATACATCCATTTCTGGACACATTCAGACGATTTATCTCGATGTGGAAATGTAGGGCGTTATTTTTTACAAACTCGCGACAAATACCTTGTTTTTGTAAAGTAGTATTAAATATTCTTGAAGTAGAATCAAAGCAGAAATGCGATCATAGTATTATAGCAATTTAAACCAACTTGTCGGCCATCTTAGTTACTCTATTATAAAGTTCACAAACCTCCTGATAGTCCTTCGCTTCACGAACTTTGTCGCCTTGAGTCCTCTTTGCATACATATTAATTATACTTGCGTGAATTATACATTAAGATTGACTGCTAAAACTGCATATCGTACTCTTATTATGGCTTTAGTGTTCATTCAAAATAGTGAAAAGACGGAGAAAAAAGGAGGCAAGAACAACAAAAACAGAACAGAGAGAGACAAAAGTAAATAATGCTGCTAATGATATAATGGACTTTCTGATGACTGTTCGATTTCTGATTCGTTCCTAGTTTTGTCATAAATGTAATAATAAATAATTATTAAACCCATTAAAAGCGTATGTGGTCCAGTTGGACGGATTCTTGACTTCTGATCGGGAGGTCGCGGGTTCGAGTCGGACTACTGGTCGTGTACCAATGGGACTCTTTCGGAGACTATGTACACAACGCAACGCTCGTACGGTGAAGGACAACATCTTGATGAAACCCGCACACCACAAGGTGTGTGAACCCTATAACGAAGACGGACTCACCCCCTGTCACGTTGTGTTAATTACGCTTGGTGAACCGTGGGTATTTGCTTAGCAAGTGCCTCTGCCTACCTCACTTGGGAATAAAAGGCGTGAAGTGTATATATAATTATAATATAAACTCATTAAATGCTGTGCCTTATGTGTTATGTTTGCCATTTTAGGGCCCAAGCATACGCTGTATTCCTGCGCAATATAGTCTGGAGGTCTTCAAGTCACGGGTAAATAGGTACCTAATGAACAAGTGTGCTCCATCGTAGACCACATTCGCTGCTTAACATCAGGCAGGATGGTGGCCAAACGCTTGTTCACTGTCTTTAAAAGAAAAAAAAGTACATGTGTAGTGTGTTTGGCGATAATGACTACAATATGAATTGATATATTTTTTTTATTTGGTACATTTACTCAGTACGAGAGTTCCACGTTTACGAGGTTCAGTACTTTACAGTTCAGTACTTAAAAAAAACATTTGCTTTTGAGATACCTGCTAAATCTCGGAATTTCTGTGTTGAATAATATTTTAATCTGTGTTAAAGAAGATGTTTATTTAAGTATGTATGTAAAAATAAATAAATACATTGTACACCTTTTAATCCCGAAGCGGGGTAGGCAGAGGAACTTAATAAAGCAAATGCGCATGGTTCACCAATCATATTTAACCCAAAAACGTATGTATGTATTGTGATAATATGGGAAATTATCCATCATAGTAAGTCTCTGTTGGCTTAAATGACTGGTGCCAAAATTATTACCGCGCGCTAACGATCCTTTCGTCACTGTGGGTTCTAAATGATAGATTGATTTTATTTTTACTAAACTATACGCGGAACGAAAGAGTTCGGAAAACTGCTCCCCGACAGTGATGGGCATGAGAAATTAAAACTGACTCGACACTAATTAGCCGTGTGGCGAACAGAATACATGTGTCACCACCCCAACCCAATTTTTCCCATCATGGGGGTCGTAAGAGGCGACCGAGGGAGCTTTCCAGAGAACGGGCAGCAGCGTTCTCTGTGAGTTATACCACAACACCACTGCGATCGCCAACCCGCCTGCCAAGCGTGGCGATTACTGGCATTTCATCCCAAATGACGGATCTCATTGGAGGAGGCCCTCGTCCAGCAGTGGACGTTATGTGGCTGATGATGAAACTGTTCGGAAAACTGCTCTATTCAGTCCCCGACAGTGATGGCATGAGAAATTAAAACTGACTCGACACTAACTCAGCAAGGAAGGACTAGGATCGCACACTAAGGTGCCGATTCTTAATGATCGCGTCAGCTAAACGTTGAACTTACGAGAATTCGTAGTCTCGAGTTGTTACAAAGTTCCCAATTCAAATTTACATATGCTGTAGCTTGAGGCAACATCAGTCAACGGTCCGATCTAGAATAACACTTTATTTGAGTTTCGAACAACAATAGTACTTAGTAAGCATCATAAATATTAATAATACAAGGGCATTTCGCGAAATTGTAAAGGTAGTGTTATAACAATAGTATACAGGGTGGAAACGATTGTTTGTACACTATAAGTAGAAGATATAAAAAATACTGTTTACCTATTAGGTACAGAATAAACTGGATTTATCCGAAATTTATTGTACCCCCCTTACCCTTGAAGGTTCCTCCAACACTCTATTAATGTGGAAAAACTTAACACTTAAGATAATGTTCTGGCGTAAGTTGGCGTGAAATTATGGGGGGTCATGTATTTAAAGATGTATGAATGTAGATGAAGCGAAACGGACCGTGACAAATGGAGATAGTCTCTAGTCTCTGCCTACCCCTCCGGGAAACAGGCGTGAAGTGTATGTATGTATGTATGTCTGCTGTCAAATTTCAATGTAGGATTTTTCATGACATCTGTCATTATTGTCCTAATCTCCTAACAAAATACGACAATCAATACACTTCACGCCTTTTAAATCCCAATGCGGGGTAGGCAGAGGCACTTGCTAAAGCAAATGCCTACGGTTCACCACGCGTATTTAACCCAACGTGACAGGGGGTGCGCCCATCGCCGTTATAGGGTTCACACACCTTGTGGTGTGCGGGTTTCATCACGATGTTGTCCTTCACCGTGCGAACATTGCGTTGCGTACATAGGCTCTGAAAAAGAGTCCCATTGGTACACGTCCAGTAGCCGGACTCGAACCGACGACCTCCCGGTTACAAGACAA